>JBBPSJ010000411.1:0-13401 GCA_038093535.1 Boletus reticulatus
GAAAACCTGAGGCGACAACAACGAGAACAGGCGCAGAGGGCACAGAGGGAACAGGAGATCAGGCGCAAATTGCAGATATCAGGACGCTGTCCAATGGGGTACGCCTGGGTGAAGCAAGTGGGGGGATGGCGATGCGAAGGAGGGTCTCACTTTGTTAGCGACGGCCAGCTCGGGCACATCTGACTCCGGTCGTGATTGTTCCCCCTGTACTGGCTGGTATATGTATTCTTCGTTCAAATCCTTTTCTGTCAGTATTTGCCAGCGCGTATCATTCGGACTTGGTGATTGGAACGACGCTCAAAGTTCACGCTAGCAACCCGAGTAAGGGTACGTCGCCGTGGTCATTTGTCTATTGAATCTCTATACTTGTGGCAAGCGAAGACATCCAATAGTTCCGTGCAGTGTACGTGCAGCACCCCGATAGTCCGTGCAAGCCTATCGTTGATCGACCACATCGTCTCAGTGACCCCTCGCGATGTAAAATACCTCGTCAACCATCGTCGTCTGACATGCGGATAGAAAGGCAAGCTCACCGCGCGGAGGTAACAACGCAATGATATCACATCGGCGAGACCAAGTCCACACCATTTTGGATTCCGTGGCAGACAAAACGGACTCATTCCCCCTCCGTCATCAAGACAAGGATAAGTGACTTCCTCGGCTGTTCCAACAGATGGTTCTAAAAGGGTGAAACGAGTTGAAGACCTTAGACAATACGTGACGAGCGTCCGGGCGTCTGTGCAGAGACACAGATAAACGATTGACTATGAGCTAGAAGGACATGGGTCACGCACTGAGATTCTGAGAAAGATAAGGCATTCGGGATTGGTTTGACGTCGTCGTCCCAGCTACTGTACTGAGCTTGGCAAGGTCATCCTTCTTGTCCTCAGTATGTACTTGTATGGCCAGCCAAATTTTGCAGCATTTTCTACTAGTATTGTGATCGCATTCACAATGACCGCTCTCCCTCGAACCTTGGAATGTACTCACCTACGCGCGCGAAACCGTCGTCGAGCAAAAAGAACTTGAAGGTGAACGCTGTTTCAATGGTTCCTTTTGGGGATTGGTCGGATCTCTTGCCCTCGAAAGTTGCGGAGGTTGCCATCAAGTATCAAGCATTCTCACTGGCTCAAAGACCCACGAGGTTCGCGCTCAGTACCAGCGCCGCCTGCACATTCGCCAATAGTATGCGCATCGAGTTGCACCAGTTGTTCAACTTCAGCGTACCGGACCACACCATTCCACAGCAACGTGCTACCGCTTCGTGCACAAGGCTGTGGAAGCATGTATGGAAAGCGCCAGGTATTTACCTCACTGCGAAGTTTTACTACAGCTTAATTTCCCTGTCTGCTATGTAGATTGCGATGATCACACAGATCGACTGCAGAGGCGAGTAGGACCCCCGGATGGGCACAGTAGGTGTGTCGTAAATACCCTTCAAGTTCTGTATGCCTCACATTGGCGGCGACAAGTTCGTTGAATTGGTCCTCATCGAGTCACTACTTCCATGGATTGCTCTTTAGTCACACGCGGCGTGAGCACGAGTATGGGTCTATAAATACTCCGCACATCCCTCGCTGCATACTTCAACAACCCACCTTCCTGGATCAGCATGCATCACGGATTGAGCACTGAACAAGAGCAACCACAATCCGAATCAACGATGTCGAGGTGGACAAGGCTTGGGCTACTGTGCAAGCGAGTATGGACTTCACTACGCCCAGGCTCCACGTGCGTCTCTCGGTGCATTCTTTCACAGCCCCCTGTTCTAAGGAGCGTTGGCGGATAGATCGGACACTGGAGAAGAACGACCGCAACACGAATCAAGCACATCAACGTGGAAAAGGTTCGGTTTACGATGGAAGCGAGTATGGACTTCAATGCGCTCCAGGTATGTCCCTCGTTGCATGATTTCGGAGTCTGACCGACAGTGACCGACAGATCGAGCATCGGAGACTCGGAACGACCACAACCCGAGCCGGATATGCTGATACATAGCACCTTTGTGGGTCTCATGAGGTCACTCTGAGTTTGCCAACTGATGTATCCTGCAGGACGGCATACAAACCCCCAGTGCTTCTAATCCCTGTCCTCAATGTATAGGGCAGGAGCCAGAGGAAGGTGACAAAGCTGGATCCGAGGACCAGCCACAAGACGGACATTCGTCTTTGGATTCTGCACAGGAACATGGGAAAGAGAAAAAGTCAGAACACGAGAACAGTCCACAGAACGAGTCTTCTTTTTCTGGTACTGCGCAGGAGCAAGTGGAGCCTGTGGAGGGGGGAGACCCTGCACTCGGGGGGCAACCACAGGACGAGGTGTCTCTGTCAGGCTCTGTGATGCACATGGACGAAAACGAAGAAATGGTGATCACGAGTGCGCAACTCATTTCTCTACCCAGTCGAACGTTTGCTAATGATAAGGTAGATATTCGAGCGACAGACGTCGCCCTTGGCCTCAGACGCCTTCCCTCCCGATTTTACACCATCATTCGCCACAGTGGCCTTGAATGGAGAACCGAAAATAAGCGTTCGTCAGTCCAGGATGATGTCGTCGAATGGAAGAAGCCACTCCCAATGTGAATTCCCCTTCTGTTGACTTGGATTAGTACTTACAGAGCTCCTAGACCATCAGATCCATCAGAAACCGTTTGTGTCGAGGTCTACGCATCTTTCGAGTGCCAGCCCATGTTGGGTACTGGTGAGCAGCTGCGGAAGTTGACAGTCACCGTGAAACAACTGTTAGATTACAGTGAAAAACACATTCGTGAGTGGAACAGTATTTTGCACAACGTCCGGGTACTCACCCCCTGGCAGCGTTTACTTTCTTCCCAAATGACGGTGACATTGTATCCCCGTGTTCATCAATTGTTGTGACTGTTGAACGGAGCGATGGCGAGAGCAGCGACTCATTGCTCGACCCTCCTCATGTAAGCATGCAACTTGTGTCAACAAGGTCCGCATTGATCATTGTATGTCCATAGTCAACCACAGATACCACAGACAAGCTGGAAGATGCAACGAATCATGCCCACAGTGCTCTCTCGCGTTACCGGAAGCATGGGGAGAGGCGAGACCTGGAGCGTTCTGTTGTAGAGTTTCAGCGGGCACTCAATATCTGTGCACCGAACCATCCTTGTCGTGCAGCCGCTCAGTCGAACCTCGCGACAGCCAAATTCATCCTCTGTCAGGTTGACGACACGAACACTTCCTTCGAGATCCCCCTTGGCCTGTACCGCAATGCACTTGCCGCCCGTCCTGTCGGTCACGCTGATAGTCCATCCACGTTGATTCAGTTAGCTGCGGTGCATTTGGCGCGATTTCAGAAACAGGGGGATGAAGTAGATGGAGCACGGGTTGAGGCATTGCTGCACGAGGCAATGGAGCTCAGCGCTACCGACAGTCACAAAAAGCGAGCTGTTGTTTTCATGCTGCAACTGTATGCCGACCATAGAGTTGGTCCTAGCCATGCAAGCGCGCACTCATCGGTAGACTCGCGTTCAGAGTCACGCTTGACAGACGAGGACCCATGGAGCTCAAGTGTCCAGTTGTTGAAGTGTTTCGAACGATATGGTGATCTAGCCGACCTTGAACGAGCAACCACACTTCTACAAAAATTGGTCAGCACAGTTTCGGTTTGGGATGATCAGTACTGCGCAGGACTACGGAATCTTGGTGCGGCGTTGCTGCGGCGATTCAATCGCCTCGGGGAGCTGAGGGATCTCGAGGATGCCATTTCGACACTCAGGGATGCTATTGTCCTCACCCCTGATGGTCACCTTGACAAGCCGAGTTGTCTGAACAACCTTGGTCTCTCTTTCATCACTCGTTTCGAGCACCTCGGGGAGGTGAGGGATCTCGAGGATGCCATTTCAACACTCAGGGATGCTATTGTCCTCACCCCTCATGGTCACCCTGAAAAGCCAAGTTGTCTGAACACCCTCGGTCTCTCCTTCAAAGCTCGTTTCAAGCACTTCGGAGAGCTGAGCGATCTCGAGGATGCCATTTCGACACTTAGGGATGCTGTTGCCCTCACCTCTCATAATCACCCTGACAAGCCAAGTGGTCTGAACACCCTCGGAAACTCTTTCAGAGCCCGTTTCAAGCGCCTCGGGGAGTTGAGCGATCTCGAGGATGCCATTTCGACACTCAGGGATGCTGTTACCCTCACGCCTCATGGTCACCCTGACAAGTTGATTTATTTAAACAACCTCGGTCTCTCCTTCAGAGCTCGCTTCGAGCGCCTCGGGGAGCCGAGCGATCTCGAGGATGCAATTTCGACACTCAGGGATGCTGTTGCCCTTACCCCTGATGGTCACCCTGACAAACCGGGTTGTCTGACCAACCTCGGGAACTCCTTCAGAACTCGGTTCAAGCGCCTCGGGGAGCTGAGGGATCTCGAGGATGCCATTTCGACACTCAGGGATGCTGTTGTCCTCATCCCTCATGGTCACCCTCTCAAGCCGAGTTGTCTGAACAACTTCGGTCTCTCCTTCATCACTCGTTTTGAGCGCCTCGGAGAGCTGAGCGATCTCGAGGGCGCGATCTCGACACTCAGAGATGCTGTTGCCCTCACGCCCCGCGGTCACCCTGACAAGCCGAGTCGTCTGAGCAACCTTGGTCTATCCTTCAGGACTCGTTTCGAGCGCCTCGGGGAGCTGAGCGATCTCCACGATGCTATTTCGACTCTCAGGGATGCTGCTGTCCTCACGCCTCATGATCATCCTGACAAGCCGAGCTATCTGAACAACCTCGGTCTCTCCTTCAGACTTCGTTTCCAGCGCCTCGGGGAGCTGAGCGATCTCGAGGATGCCATTTCGACACTTAGGGATGCTATTGTCCTTACCCCTCACGGTCATCCTGACAAATCGAGTTGTCTGAACAACCTCGGGAACTCCTTAAGAGCTCGTTTCAAGCGACTTGGGGAGCTGAGGGATCTCGAGGATGCCATCTCAACACTCAGGGAAGCTGTTGTCCTCACGCCTCATGGTCACCCTGACAAGCTGGGTCGTCAGAACAACCTCGGGAACTCCTTCCGAGCTCGTTTCGAGCACCTTGGGGAACTGAGCGATCTCGACGATGCTATTTCGACACTTAGGGATGCTGTTGCCCTCACGCCACATGGTCACCCTGACGAGCCAAGATGGCTGAACAATCTCGGTCTCTCCTTCCTCGCTCGTTTCGAGCGCCTTGGGGAGCTGAGCAATCTCGACGATGCCATTTTGACACTCAGGGATGCTATTATCCTCACCCCTGATGGTCACCCTGACAAGCCGGGCTGTCTGAACAACCTCGGTCTCTCCTTCAGAGCTCGTTTCGAGCGCCTTGGGGAGCTGGGCGATCTCGAGGATGCCATTTCGTCACTCAGGGATGCTATTGTCCTCACCCCTCATGGTCACCCTGACAAGCCAAGTCGTCTGGACAACCTCGGTCTCTCCTTCATCAATCGTTTCGAGCGCCTCGGGAAGCTGAGCGATCTCGAGGATGCCATTTCAACCCTCAGGGGTGCTGTTGTCCTCACGCCTCATGGTCACCCTGACAAACCGAGTTATCTGAACAACCTCGGAAACTCCTTCAGAGCTCGTTTCGAGCACCTCGGGGAGCCGAGCGATCTCGAGGACGCAATTTTCCTATATTCACATTCTGCTTCTCTTCCCATAGGCCACATTAGTGTTCGATTTCGTGCATCGCGGAATTGGATATCATATGCTCGTCTTATAAACCATCATTCTCTCCTCCATGCATATTCAATTGCCGTTAACCTCCTTCCCCAAGTCGCATGGATTGGCCTTTCCCTTACACACCGTTACGCAGAACTCAAGCAGGGCACTGATGTTGTGCGTGAGGCAGCCGCTGCGGCTTTGGATTTGGGATTCCCAGAACTTGCTGTAGAGTGGCTTGAGCAAGGACGCTCTATCGTTTGGGGGGAACTCCTTCAGCTTCGTGGCTCGTATGAGCAGTTGTCGTCTGCTCACCCAGACCATGCTCGTAGACTTCGCGACCTGTCTGCCGCATTAGATGATGCCAGTGCCACTCGCGAAAAAATTTTGTCCACCTTCTTGGAATCGACTGATGATGCAATCCATTGTGCAACACAGACGTTGCAGCAGGAAGCTGATAGACACCGTTCGCTCGCGATCGAGCGGGATAAACTACTTCAAGAGATTCGACGCCTTCCTGGTTTCGAGCGGTTCCTCCTGGCGAAAGATTTTTCTCAGCTCCGTGCTTCAGCACACTCCGGACCGGTTGTTATCCTCAATGCTGCAGAACGTCGATGTGATGCATTGATTGTTCTTGCCGATGTGGATCATGTCATTCACGTTCCACTTCCTCATTTCACTTTCAAGCGAATCGCCGATCATCAAATTCTGCTCAAGACTTTTCTTCGTCAGGCTCACGCCATACGCTCTAATGAAAGGGATGGGAAACCCGACAAATGGGACTGTGGCAGCTGGGAGACCTTCTTGGCGCCATTGTGGAATGGCATCGTCAAACCAGTCCTAGACGCATTGGCTTTCTCAGTGCGTGACCTCACATTACCTCCATTCACAGCCGATTCGCTCATCGGGGTCCCTAAACAGTCCCCTGGTGACATATCACGCATTTTTTGGTGTCCGGCTGGTCCCTTCGTATTTCTGCCTATCCATGCAGCCGGTTACTACGATTCCCAGTATTCATTACCCGGCCACAAAGTGTTCGACTTTGTCGTCTCCTCATATGTCCCTACTCTCAGCATTCTCGCGCGGTCACCTAACATCCACGCGGTACCTCACGATGATCTCCACCTGCTTGCTGTTCGTCAGCCACTCTCAGATGGCCTCGGCCAGCTGCCAGGTGTAGCCCCCGAGATAGCATATATCAAGGAAGTGATCAGGGATTCACCTTTAGCCCACACCACCATCCTGGAATCTTCTCTGGGAACGGTCGAAGAAGTACTCGGTCTGATGAAGGAGGCAAATTGGGTCCATTTCGCATGCCACGGAATCCAAGACGGCGTGGACAGTGGACTTTGTCTTGCTGATAGACGCCGCTTGAAACTGCGCGACATGCTCTCGTTATCACGTCCTCATGGCGGGCTTGCCTTTCTCTCCGCATGTCAGACAGCGACGGGTGACGAGGATCTCACTGACGAGGCTGTCCATATTGCAGCAGGGATGCTATTTGCTGGTTACGGAGGAGTTGTTGGTACGATGTGGTCGATCAGCGACAGGATTGCGCCTGTGGTGGCAAGGGACGTCTACGAACACTTGTTTCGGAATGGTACAAGGCCAGATTATCGGGAGGCTGCGCGCGCATTGCACGAAGCTATCGGGGATCTTCGGGATAGTGAAGTGTCGTTCAGTGAGTGGGTTCCGTTCATCCATGTAGGTCTTTGAATATTCGCGTATCATCGTATTTCGAAAATGTACTTTTCTCGGGGACAGTGTCTCGATCGCGAACTCTGCACGTTGTTCTCGACCGACGTTGGGAGCTGCTCGTACATGACATGCTCCACAGGTGTGAATGCCACGAGTATTCCAGAAGGAATAATACAGACCTCGTGGGTAGCATTTGGAGTAAGGCAAGAAGGCACCGTGAAGATTCTACAAAAGGTGCTTCTTGGGTAATGGGTAAAGAGACGATCAAATCACCCACCTTGCGTAGCCATTTAGTTGTAGGGTTTCACGGACGGATGCTGTTCATGATCACGAAGGGGGTTGGAACAGATTCGATCCTTCTGCGAAATGGAACCCATGAAGAAGCCTATCAAGCGCCAGGGGAGGTTTAGTCTCCCAATGGCGATAATGATGCAGCGGGCGTCTCAAGGAAATACATAATCCCAATCGGTCTTCTTCCTCAATTGATTGATCATTCATCCAGACACAAGACCAGAGAAGCTCGACGCCACCAGCATGCGTTGCATTGCCGTGAGCGTTATTTCGCAAGTCTGGCGGTGACAAGGTCGTAAGAGGTCGGCCGCATTGATGAAAGTCACCATGACCATGTCGAAGACCCGGAGTTGGCCGAACAACGACAGCAGTGAGGACGACAACCTGATTTACCGAGCACTACTATCAGGCTCACATAACGACATGGATGACGCTCAAAGCCCATGCCAGCACCCCAGTGAAGAACCCAAGTCAGTACATGGTAAAGCCTCGCAATGGCTGCCTTTCTCCGGAGTTCCACCTTGGCAGCACTCAATCAGTGTCCGATAGTGGCAGCGAGGGTCTGACAGTTGCGTCGACGGAAAGGTGGTTGCACTGCGAGCGAAGGGCGGGCGAGGCACGGAGGGGCCAAAGGGGTCCCAGAGGTCGATTGCGAGCAAGGTCATGAGGCACACACGAGGCTAAAGTTCAATTGACGGACCCCAAAATGGCAAGTCGGCTCGACATGCTTGTGGAGCACTGGAAGAAGTTCGACTTATTATTCTGATACACAGCTCTCAGAAGCATGCCATCCTGCAAGCACGCACAGGTATATTTCTGATCGCTACCCGAGGGTTCGATTTTCTGTGATGCTGTGGAAGCGAGGCTGACCTTAAAACCACAGAGCCCTCGCAGCACTCCTCAATAACTCCCTCTTCCGGTCTAAGCAGCCATGGCTGGCAAATTGGACGCCGGAGAAAAACAACCACGTCTTGAATCAAGAACGTCGCACTCTCATGCACCAACTGTGGGTTTTTGAGATATTGATTTGTCGACTTACCTGTCTTACACTTCACAGGCGCCCAGTACTTCTGACGTTGACCCCCCCATTATTACAAGTACAAATTCTACGCTGAGGGATGTCAACGACTCCACCCCTGATGGTCACCCTGACAAGCCGGGTCGTCTGAACAATCTGGGTCTCTCCTTCATCACTCGTTTCGAGCGCCTCGGGGAGGTGAGGGATCTCGAGGATGCTATTTCGACACTCAGGGATGCCGTTCGCCTCACCCCTGATGGTCATCCTAACAAGCCGAATTGTCTGTTCTCCCCCCGTCACTCGATTCGAATATTCACATTCTTCTTTTGTTGCTATTAGCCTCCTACCCCGATTTACATGGATTGGCCTTTCCCTTACATACCGTTAGGTGGCAGAACGAGGTGCCGATGTGGTGCGCGAGGTAGTCACTACAGCTTTGGGCATCCTATTAGGATATTTTTCGTACACATTATGTTTCCTTCTATGGACACCGTGCGATGGACAACACGCACGCCGCACACCTTGTTTCCTTCTCCGGTCCACAATGTACTGCCTTTTTCACTTGTATAGTTCACTTACTCTGTACAGCCGCTGCGCTCCAAGTGATGCAATGCGACACAGACATTGCAGCAAGAAGCCAATAGACACCGTACGTTTGCGATACAGCGAGAAGCACTACTTCAGGAGATACGACACCTTCCTGGTTTCGAGCGGTTCCTCCCTCACGAAGAATTCTCTCAGCTCTGTGCCCCAGCACACTCCGGACCAATCACTATCCTCAATGCTGCAAAACATCGATGCGGTGTACATGTTGATCGTTCCTGCCGACATGGAGCATGTAATCCGTGTCCCACTCCCCAATTTCATCTTCGGGCGATCTACTGTTCTTGACAGGTTTCCTTCGCTACGCACATGTTGCAAAGGGAATGGTGGGACCACGGGACTGGCAATCCTTCTTATCCTATCCTCGAGTGACTGGACGTAAACGAGCGTATACTAATCTTGGCTACTGGAGTTGCAGTGGTTCAACAGGCGCTGTCGCATCTTTTTCTTTGACATCACTGCTATCCTCGGTCTTGATGATGGGCACGTTGGCATTGACCTGGGATTTAGATCCATCGAGACCTTTTCTGGACCATCGCCTCGCGCCTACCAGTCACCGTTTCTGCCGAGAGCCTTGTACGCTCCGCAACTATTGAAGCTTTTCTCCTATCTAGTCTTAGTCGGGGCTCTTCTTTGAGTTCGTGACCAAGGCTAGGAACAGCATAGCCGTTTGTCACCTACATAGTACCTGTACCCGGTTCAAGATGGAAGGCGTCTAAACCTGCTTACAATCCCTCAACGATCACCATGAGCAGGTGCAGTGTAGATTTTCGAGTCAATCTTATCGAGCTGATCCGGAATATAGATCGGCCTTCTCCGTTAACATGTCGTCGAACATGGTACTTGGGAAGAGAGACGACGCAGAGTGGTCGATCTTACTACTGTTGGCAATCCGACCGTGCTCGTGATCGGAGCTGGCCACTCTGGCCGTGACGTTGCTGCGAGACTGAGGTATCTCTGTGTTCTGCACCTCGTCATCGAGAAGAAAACTCGGGTCGGTTTGCCGCCGCGACGGCGCGGCAATCTGATGCACTACGACTTAGAGACTCACGCAGTGTTAGTGGAGGGACCACTACAACCTGTTATGCTTGCACGCTCCGGTCTGGCACGCTCAAACGCCATGCTTACAACAAGTCTCGATCGTGCGTTTATGGTCTCTTCACCACGGTCTGTTTAGATTCCCGCCAGCCTGGCCTGTCTACAGCCCAGCTCGATACTATATCGAATCACTGGTGAGATAGGGTTAGCCCGCTGACTGGCTGGAGGGTTACGTCGACTATCTCGAATGTGTGGACTTTGTCTGTGATCACCAAGACGGAATGAGACGTGGACCGTCAAGATCAACAAGTACGAAAAGGACACTCGGATTCTCAAGGTGAAACACCTAGTCTTTGCCACTGGCTTTGGAGGTCATCCAAGATTGCCGGATATTCCGGGCAAGGTAAAATTTCAGGTTGTTCCCCAAGATCATCTTGATGATACTCTTTGCCAGGAGGATTTCAAAGGCGAAGTCTTGCACTCTTCTGGATTCACCTCAGCAGCGAATTACGCTGGAAAAAAGGTGGTCGTTGTTGGTACTCGCACCTCTGGTACGTCGGTGTGGTACCCAAGAGCATCATGTCTAATACAGGCTCAAGGTCACGACGTTGCCCAAGACTTTCTCAACCATGGCGTCGATGTTACAATGTAGATCGTGCCAATTGACGTTGCACCTCTCTAGGTACCAGCATTCATTTACGTACATCATGTCCATTGAAGTGGTCAAAGACACGCTTGGTGGTATGCCACCTTGTCTAGTCCTGTAAACGACACCCATTGACGGCTGCGATTAACAGTGGACTACAATGAGACTATTCCGACTGATATCGCAGATGTCCATCAGACCAGTCTACCATATGCTTTGGTGAAACGCATTCGTCAGTGCATTGTGTCCTACAGTGCGCAGGCCGCCGACAAGTGAGTGTGAATATTCTGTAAGGTGTGCTTTACTTAACACCGACTGCCAAATAAAGACAGGTTTTAGATGGTCGGAGATGCGCGCGACAGCATGCGCGACCTTTGTGGGCCTCGGCTCGCCAGCAGGGTGGACAAGGTGCCTCACGGAGGGAGGGGCATTTTCAGGGGCTGTTGGCATGAAGGCCTCTGGTTCGTCGTCGGTACGTCGTCGCACACCCATCTCGCATGGAGCTTCACTTTTTCGACGTACTCTTGTTAAAAAGGCGATTTTCAGATGGCACGTTTCCACAGCCGCCATCTTGCTCTGTAAGTGAGTGCGTGCGTGACGAGATTTCCCATCTCCCATGGCTGACAGAGGTTGCAGAAATCATCGCGATTGAAGCCAGCCCATCTTGAAGCGGTCTGAGGCAAGGTTCAGTTTTGATGAAGCGAACGCTCCGGGACTATTGCGCTGCAAGTGTCTGCATTGATCATATACCTACATCGTTGTGATATCCTAGCAAGAATAAAAGTACATAGGACAACTAGAGCCTTGTTTGCTGTCCTCGGATCAGCACATGCTTGGAGCATACACCCACACAATGGTCGACATTTCCGTTCTCTGCGCGTCGCCTGTATCCTGTGAATCAGCTCAGGGTTCGAAACGTACATCTGATTGCACTGGACGAAGGCAGTTCTCGGAGAACTTCCTGTGCGAGCGAGGTGGATGAGCAGCAGGGTTACGGTGCGGCATTGCTTGTGTCGATCCAAAAGACTGTCTCCCTTTGGCTGTAGCACAGCAGCGGATCTAAATAATGTGATAAGGGGAACGAGGCCACCTACGGATTTCCAGAATCATTGAGGGCGGCGGTGTCAGTGCGAGGTGTGTAGATGTCAAGTAGAGCGCCTTCTGCAATTGTCTAGCTTGACGGAACAAGCCGGGCCTGACCTTCGTTCCATCCCATCCAAATTCCATCATTTCATTTACTAGTATACCACAGCACTCCACTCGGAAGCATGTCACTTGCAAGGCATGCACAGGCCCTAGGTATGGCTAAAATGGTGAAGAACTGTGGTGCTGTGGAGGCGAGGTTGGACTTAAAACCACGCCCTGAGGCATGCCATCCGAGTCGTTGTGTTCCTCAATAGCTCATCTTCCCGGTTCAAGTAGCCATGGCTAGCAAATCAGACGCGGGAGAAAAACGATCACGACCTGATCTGGAGACAACAGATAACCTGGCTGAGGATTGCTCGAGAAACGAACGACTACGACTTGAATCAAGAACGTCACAGTCTCGCGCACCAACTGTGGGTTTCACACTTGGCTGCTGATTTGCCGCCTGACCTATCCCGCAGGACAATACACAGGAAGATGCTTCTGACACCGACCCCCAATGTACGGGGCAGGAGGTTCAATGCAAGGAAGAAACTTTTGTCATTACAAGTACGAAATGCCTGTCTTCACATGGTTACGAACAGGGCTGAATGACAGCTAGGTATTCGAGCGACAGGTGTCGCCCTTGGCCTTCGACGACTCCCCGCCGGCTTCTACACCATGGTGCATCACAGTGACCTTGAATGGAGAACCGAAAACAAGCGTTCATCAGCGAGCGACGATGTCGTCGAATGGAGTGGGCCGATCCCGCTGTGAGTTCCTCCTCCTTTAACTTGGATTAGTGCTTATAGTGTCCCTAGACCGTCAGATCTATCAGCTACCATTTGTCTTGAGGTCTATGCATCTTTCGAATTGCGGCCCACGTTGGGTACTGGTGAACAGCTGCGAAGGTTGACAGTCACCGTGAAACAACTATTAGACCGCAGTGAAAAACACAACCGTGAGTGGGACGGCATTTTGTACAACGTCCCGGTACTCACACCTTAGTAGCATTAATTTTTTTCCCGAAGGATGGCAACGTCGTATCGCCGTGTTCATCTATTGTTGTAACTGTCGAACGGCGGAATGACGAGAGCAACGATTCGTTGGCGTCGAGGGTGCTCGGTCCTCTTCGCGTAAGTAGGCAATTTGTGTCAACACGATCCCCATTGATCATTTCATGTCAATAGTTAACCACAAATACCCCAAACGCGCTAGAAGACGCAACGAACCATGGTCACATCGCTCTCTCGCGTTACCGGAAGCACGGGGGAAAGCGAGACTTGGAGTGTTCTATTGCAGAGTTTGAGCGGGCACTCGATA
>JBBPSJ010000412.1:0-13380 GCA_038093535.1 Boletus reticulatus
GACCTGAGGACAAACCCCATCCGTTCTGTATGCGAGGCTGCATGCAAGGCGTCAACTTACGAACGGATAAATGGAACCGTCTTACCTCATGTCCTGTGGATATTTCATGAGATACTTCTGGAAGACACCGCAATAGAGGTGATAGGCCGGGCAAGTCTTCCCGGAGCACATCCAGTGCTGGCTCTTTGAAGGTGCGACAAGTTCTAGCCAGAGCCAGGAGATCGGAAAGCGGAAGAGATATGCCAGGCGTGTACAAGTGACCAAAGACGTTCAAAAGGATTTCGGGAATCTCGAATACGCGATGCATCACCTGGTAGAATGTAGAGGACGTTTGACGTTGAGACGGTAAACGAGCCGCGGCGGATTCCGATTAGTGTCTGACCATCACCACTGAACGAGTTCAATGCTTCAGCGCTCTTAATCACCACCAACTCGACCTAGCCCGACTCACGATGCATCACGCGCTACAGATACAAGAGATCCTTTTCAATATCTTTCGTCACTGTCAGTCCGATTCTGATGTCGCCGCGTTGGCCAGAACATGTCGCGCATTCAAAGAGCCAGCACTCGACGTACTCTGGGAAGAGTTGGATGAGCTGTCCCCACTAGTACGTTGTGTTCCAAATGCATCTCAGCTATCTTCCGAGGTATGATTGTTCCATTGAAATCGTTACACTTTCTCTCATATTTCTCTCTCCCAATGTGCCACAAAGTCCCACTATACATTTTGGAGATCTCTGACACAAACCGAGTGGGATGTTCTGAAGAGTTACACACGTCGCATCCGATCCATAAATTTAGAAGACAACATGCCTGGGATCGACCATAACTGCTTCATCAGCCTGTTGAAACCTCCCACGACGGAACCACTTCTTTTGAATGTCCGCAAGCTGCGTTTTCAATATCCTGACGACAAATACCTGTTGCTCGCGAGCCTCCCATCTCTCATGTCCCTTGACATCCAGGTAGCTCATCCAGATTCTGTCGAGGATTCTCTCGAGTTGTTTGCCAAGACCTCCCCGAGCCTCACGAGCTTGTCCATTGACCTGTATCACTATGCAGCCATCAGGACGGAACGCATTGACTCCAAATTCACTTGTCACTGGCAAAACCTTCAGACTCTTAGCTGCTCTGACATGCTCCTGGACATGACTACCCTTGTGCATCTGTCCCGCTTGCCTGCCTTGATTTTCCTCAGCTTTACGTTGCGCAGTACACTTCCGGACCAGATTTCACCTTCCGATTCACCCCTCACCTTCTCCAAGTTGGGCCGATTGCTAATATGTTCTGAATTCTTGGGTCCGGTATCTCATCTTCTCTCCCAAATTCGACTTCCTGCTGTCACGGATTTAGCTGTCTACACTGATTTCCGTCCTGCCAGGCATGATCTCTCCCTCTTCCTTTCCAACATTCGGGAATATTGCAGTCCTCGCACCATCCAGGCGCTGCGGTTGATTCAACACCACAATTGGGCGCGGACGCCTGTCCCCGGGGACAAGCCTGTCCTTGGCTTGGAAGACTTGGGGCTATATATGTCATTCAGTAATCTCCGCAGCATTGAACTCGATGTCCAGTGGAAAGTAGACCTGACAGACAGTGAACTACTAACGTTGGTATCGACATGGCCGCGCTTGGGAGAACTGAAAATAAATACAGATTGGGGTTGGGATACGCTGGGCGGAATCACGCCAAACGGACTGCTACAGGTTCTGCGGTCATGTCCGTTATTAGCTGTGATTGCCCTCGCCATCGATACGCGAGCCGAAATTCCACCATTGCCCACGAGCCTTGAATTTCTTCCACGCCTGTACCATATCAACGCCGTCGACTCGTTTATCGAAGAAGGATCTGTGTCGGCCATCGCCGCCTTCATCGCTAGTCTCGCGGATCCCTCCAAACTTGACTTCCATGCCTGGGGTAGTCTCGAAATGCAAGCACCGTATAGGAATGTATGCCGGAAGCATTGGAGAGATGTACAAAAGCGGGTCAGGGACGCCGGCCAGCTTTGTTGATGAGATGCATGTATAATTTGGTGAGTGCGTTGTTCTACAAGGGTGATCGACGTGTTCATATGGTACATCCCCGAGTTCAGACCACCATACCTGCCGTTGGCCTCACCCAACCGTCTTCTACCCTTGATCCGCTCGTACTTGGATCCAGCCTAACTTTGTACCTGGTATCTTTACCGGTTCAAGTTGGCTTCAAGGTTCTCTCCTAATCTCGAGCTGGCCAGGCATTGATCTAAGCATTTGTCACCAGATTACTAGACGGTGTAAGGTTGGGTATGTAACATGCATGACCGCACGAAGCAAAGCAAGTTAGTCCAAGTACCTGATACGTGAATCATTGTAGAAATGTGTATAGTTTGTCCACTGAAATGAAAAACATCTTGACCAGAGCACTCATGGCCCTGCCTAGGAATGCAGCGGAGAGCACGATGGTGCACCCAAGGCCAAGAACCCTCGTGTTGTGCGAGATCAGGCTATTGCCACAATTTGCAGATGTCACTGTTGGAACTGAAAGATCGGGTTTGGAGTTCGACTGGCCTGAGATGCGTGGTGACGGTGAACCGCAAAGAGACGGCGTAAATGATGCTACTCGACGGATTAAACCAGACGAACCATTTAAGGTGACCTGAGGACAAACCCCCACCCGTTCTGTGTGCGAGGCTGCGTGCAAGGCGTCAACTTACGAACGGATCAATGGAACCGTCTTACCTCATGTCCTGTGGATACTTCATGAGATACTTCTGGAAGACACCGCAATAGAGGTGATAGGCCGGGCAAGTCTTCCCGGAGCACATCCAGGGCTGGCTCTTTGAAGGTGCGACAAGTTCTAGCCAAAGCCGGGAGATCAGAAAGCGGAAGAGATATGCCAGGCGTGTACAAGTGACCAAAATGTTCCAAGGATTTCGGGGATCTCGAATGCGCGATACATCACCTAGTAGAATCTAGAGGACGTTTGACGCTGAGACAGTAAACGAGTCGCGGCATATTCCGATTAGTGTCTGACCATCACCACTGAACGTCTGAGTTCAACGCTTCAGCGCTCTTACTGTCTTTTTCACGTGACTTGTCACCCGTGAGAAATTATGTCAAGAAACACGCCTCACCTTCGGCGCTCTCTAGCTCTCCAACACCACTGTGGAATTCGACGGAAACCATACCATTCGACTCGGACAGGTCAGGTGCATCCATCTGTGGTGGACCGAACAAGAAATTCGACAATCTGAAATTTCGGAATTCCAGGGATCTCGGGATTTACTGATAAGGTGTGTCTGAGTTTCTCTGTCGCTGTTCGAGGCTCGAAACAAAGTCGTAGGCATGCCGCAAGGTCAGAAAACCAGTACGGACATCCAATGGGCAATTGTGCGCCTTTCGAAATTCCTGGATCATGAACGGATTGGAATGTGCCTCAACGTTTCGACTCGCACGGTTCAACGAGTTCTTTCCCACTTCCATGCGACTGGGACCATCCCGAATGAAAAGGCAGGTGATGAAGTGGTAAAGAGAGTCAGAAACAAACATCTTCGCGATATCGATGTCGAGGCAAGCATTTTATATCTCTCATGTTACCGTTGTTTGAAGTCCTGCCCTTCCACCCCTGCAGTTTCTTCTGGGCACGGTACAGAAGACTCCGGATTTATATCTAGATGAACTCCGTGAAATCTTGGCCCAGAATTGTGGTGTTCATGTCTCGCTTTCATCTGTTTGGCGCACGCTTCGCAGTGCTGGATTTACCATGAAAAAGGTTTGTTTCAAGTCGTTCATAAACACAATACAGCTATATCCAGGCCATGTAGATCACGCGGGTTGCAGCGGAAAGATCTGCAAGTAAACGACTTGAATACCTTGCTCGCATTGGTCAGTATGAGGCTAGACAACTCGTGTTTGTCGATGAGAGTTCTGTTGATCGCCGCACGACGTATCGTGGCCGCGCTTGGTCGATCAAAGGGACCAAGGCACAACGCAAAGCATTTTTTGTGCGCGGTCGGCGGTAAGTAAGACTCGGAGATCAATGTACTCTAATCGTCTAACTGTTTTATAGCTTCTCGGTTCTACCAGCGCTCTCACTTCGTGATGGGATCTTGCATTGCAGTGTAGTTGAAGGATCATTTTGCACGGACTCTTTCATGACATTCATCCAACGACTCCTGGACAACATGGAACCATATCCAGCACCGAATTCTGTCATTGTCATGGACAACTGTCAGATCCACAAGCATCCCGACATTATAGAACTCATTGAATCCAGGTACATTTCATTTTATTGTTTGATTTCGTGCTACTAATGATGATCTAGAGGAATGCGTTGCGAATTTTTACCGCCATACTCACCGGATCTCAATCCGATTGAACTTGCATTCTCGGCAATGAAGTACCACCTTCGTCGCAATGGAGAATACACTCGATTGGCGATGACGGACATGTCGGATCAGGAGATTTATATCACATTGATGGAAGCATTGTACTCGATTACACCTCAGGACTCGTATGGCTGGTTCTCTCATTGTGGATATGTGTAGGGTAATGCAATGTTTTGTTTTGTCGCTGTATGGTTGTTTACTCATGCCGTCGCTGTCTGTACTATGTAAAATTGACATCGCCTCTTTTCGCAACACGTCAAGGCCAATAACCGACTCAATTCAAGCCTGGGCCCGTGCGCAACCCTCAGGACATGAGGCTGTAGAATAAAAGCAGCGTGGTGTGTCGCTGCATTCTTGAGCTCCGACGTTCACCCGTTTGACTCCATGTCTCCCAGAAAACGCAAGAAACCTGTTGATCCAGCCCAGGCTACTGATACGAATGGTAAGCATACCATATGTTACCATCTACTGTATTGGTGCTAATGCGTGTGCTAACAGACAAACGAGGAGCGTGTTCAGCTTGTCGCACACGCAAGGTGCGCTGCGATCTCGCACCCGGTGCTACAGCATGCAAAAGATGCATCGAGGGTGGTCTTTCTGAGGAGTGCATCATTCAAGCCAGCCGTACTCGTTCACGCGGCAACAGTGCACCCCCTCTTGACCTCGGGAGCCAACCTCAGGCTACTGGGCCCAGAAATCGACGTAATAGCCATTCTATTCAGCAACGCTCGACTAGTACTACTCGAGGCTCATCCACGGACCAGTCGAGGCCTCCGCCGCCGCCATCCATAGACTCTACTCGACCCACCAAACGTCAGCGGCATCGTTCGTTCTCACATGAGCCCATCTATTCCACAGGCAGCCTTACATCTGTGCCCGAAGTCGATGAACCTGAGTCAGGTACAGACCAGCTTGAGCCTCTCCCTTTACCTCTGGCGGAATTCTATGATCACTGGGCTGCTGGAGACAACCAGATGGATGATGCTGGTACTGATGCAACCGACTCGGATGCAAAAGAGTTTATCAGCATGCATCACCAAGACGGCGAGGAGCTTGATGCATCAGAAAGTGATGGCGAGGACCGTTTGGGAGTTGATTTGGATGCGGAGGACAAATCATCGGATGATGGTCTGGTCGCTCAAATTCGTCAACGACTTCCTAGTGCTAAGCCGCAAGCGAAGAGGGTGCCAGCTAAACAGAAGCAACCCGCTAGATCTACGAGAAAGGCGAGCAAGAGTACCCCAGCAATGATGTCTGTGAGTTTGAACGATCCAGTGACATGTGGTGTGTTGTCTTTCATCTCGTATTCAAGCATCTTATAGTAAACTATCCACCAGTCTTCAAGATTCAGTGTTGTGTCCAACAATTTCAAGGTTCAAAGCTGTCGAGCAGCCCGTTCCAGATAAAGTCATCCATTACACTCGCAGACCTTTGTGATAAGGTTGCGGACAAGCTGAACCGACATACTCATCATGTCCGGCTGCAGTATCGGCTGGAATCTGACAAGGGGAAGCCTGTATTCACATCTATACAATCAGATGAAGAGTTAGAGCTGTTCATGGATCGTATGCGGCCGCTTATCGTCCCTCAGCTCCTCTCCAATGGCAAGATATCGAGTCGACCCCTCAAGCCCATTCTTGTGATCTTTGACGATTCAAGGAATGATGAGTCCGTCGAATCACCTGCTCATCCATCCACTGGGAACAGTCGTAAAGCAGTATGTGTTAGGCACAAGTTGTTTCATGTCACTCATATAGTATTTTAGGGTATGAAGGGCTCATCAAAGACGCCATCAAACAGTGAATTGGATGGGGCAAACAAACAGCAGGATTGGATTGAAGTGCTCCACAAGCGATACCAGTGTGACGATCATTCAAAGGGAGACACTCAAGTTTACTGCTATCGTGCCAAGGACTCAACTGATTGCTATGCCTTGACGCACAACCATATTGCGGCCTGGGCATTGCAGATCGTAAGCGCCACATTCTAGATCATATTCACATGCTAACTTCTATACACGAATTAGATGCGGAAAACTGCAACAGTTGATGAGAAACCCCTTGCTTTGCTCTCATTGACGAAGAGGTCAAAGAAAGATGAGCCGGAACCAGCTATTGGTCAGATGATGCAGCCCGTACCCATGCATGCACCTGCACCTGTGCCATATGCATATCCTCCCCCTCCTGTGATCGTTGTGCCGCCTGCTGCGCCGGCGTGGGGCGGACATGGGCCACACGGACCACATGGTTACCCTGGATATCCCCCTCAGGCTCCACACTCAATGGCTGGACATGCCGCAGCACATATGTCGCACCCTACCACACCGTCCCTCCTCACAGTGGAGCTACCAAATGCAAATCCGACTCGGACTGAGACTGTGCCATTCCCTGACATTATACGCTGGTTCTCATTTCTTGATCAACGTGTACGGAATGATCCACGTGTCAATGTTACCGTGGACTTCACTACTTTTGGGCCTATCTTACAAGCAAAAGGATTCCTCGACATTTCACAACTTTCGCGTGATTATGTCTCGGTGGCAGACCTTCAAGCATGGTTGGGGATCCAGGTTGGGACTGCTATTGTTATCAGGTCGCATGTCGACACTGATATACAGGCAATAAATGCAGGGAAGCATGTCCTACCTCGAACTGACAATTAGCACACATGGTAGTATCATCAGTGTTATTCTGTCTTTTTGTTTCAATATATCACACATTGTGCTTTCGTCAGGGATTGTTCTAGGTACACGGAAACTCGTGTGATGGCAAAAACTACCCAACAAACTTGCCAAATGTTTGAGCAAATCCTAGACCCTTGCACTCGAGAGGGGAAGCGGAGGTCTACATGGGTGCTGGACTTGAAGCAGACATGTCACCTGTGTCAAGGCAGGACAGGGATGCCAACATGAAGCCAAAGAAGCCTTCGCAAACCCTGGAACAACTCAGCAAACAACCAGAGTGCAAGGAGAATGAGTACTCACGAAAGTCGACACTAGACAAGCCAGACAGCCTGCAAGGCGTAACACCACGTCATGCACAGCACCCAGCAACACCTCAGAACCTCCCAAAGCAAAGGAAACAAGTGCTTTGTCGAAACAAATGCACATTGTCCACTGGCAGATCCAGAGGTAGGAGGGCGAAAGGGTGAACTAGCTATGTCGGGAGTCAAAGTGCACGCGTTGATAGCATCAAGATACACCAAGGACAATGGAACGAAGCCGAAGAAGCTATCCAATGCGTTAGAACAGGCTAGGCAAACGACTGGAGCCAATGGAGGAAGTAAACTCACCAGGGAGGACTCCAGATGAGCCAGATGAGCCAAGAAGCAAAATAGCTGTATGATACACCCACCACAATGTCCCAGAACGCATAAACAGCCTCCAGAACCAACACCGCATCAATCCGAATGCGTGGAGTCGAGGTCCAGGCCCACCAGGCCATGTAGAGGACTAGATTGAGTTGGATGACAACGAAGTCGAATGGGTGCACGGAAACGATGCAAATGGTGTTCTATTCAATGGGAAAGAGTACTGGATAGATGGCAAAGCAAGCAGCTGGCAATACGACTCAAAACGGCTCAAAACGAGACTAGTACCCATAAAGTGCCCAAGTCAGCGCGGCTGCGGCACACATGCAATCCAAGCCACAGCCTAAGGGCTCACCGGCCTGGCCTCGAAAAACCAGCCAGACTCTGCAGGCCCAGCTGCCTTGGCTTTGAGACTGGCCACTGGCAGGAAAACACTAGATCGAACTGATCCATTCATGATCTACAAATTCCAAAAGGTGCACAATCACTCATTGGATGTCCGTACTGGTTTTCTGGCCTTGCGGCATGCCTACGACTTTGTTTCGAGCCTCGAACAGCGACAGAGAAACTCAGACACACCTTATCAGTAAATCCCGAGATCCCTGGAATTCCGAAATTTCAGATTGTCGAATTTCTTGTTCGGTCCACCACAGATGGATGCACCTGACCTGTCCGAGTCGAATGGTATGGTTTCCGTCGAATTCCACAGTGGTGTTGGAGAGCTAGAGAGCGCCGAAGGTGAGGCGTGTTTTTTGACATAATTTCTCACGGGTGACAAGTCACGTGAAAAAGACAGTAACTTTACATAAAAGGATGAAAGTGCGTGACTCACTACAGTAGATCGTACCGAAAATATCGACAGACCCATCCGAGTCGCCGCTATCCCAAAATTATCACAGGCAGCGCAGACCTTTGAGTTGAACCTTGTGCTGTTATGATTTGCCATCAGTGGCCCTTACACCCCTTCATCTTCGATGTTCACAAGGAAGTCTTGCCTCCCAGGAATCAAATTCTACTATGGATGATTTTGGTCCCGTAAGCGAGAAGCTGGCGATGCCTGAATATTGACTCCCGAGTCGTGTCCTGACTGTCCTTCGTAGACTTTGCGCGTATGAGGAGAGCAAGTCGTGCTAGATTATCGATTATGTCGCAGATCCATGGCCAATTGATATTCGGGGATATGGTTACTGCTAACCGTCAATTTGCTACTTACCAGCCTGAGTTGAGCAGGCTGAAAGCAACATAATCTATTGTCCATCATCTCTATGCAAACAAGCACTCATAAATATGACCACCGTAGATCCAATTCTAACAGGCCCCCCGGGAACTGGGTCAAGGTTCACTCACGCTCACTGCTGCTGCTGAAACGCGTTCCAAGCCTCGTTCAACGCCCCAAAGACTCCATTCGCAACCATCCTCTGCTCCACCGTCGTATTCCCCGCGTTCAGCTGTTGTCACCGAGGATGATCATCCCATCAATTTATTCACGCTACCCAATGCAATACGCTCACCTTATCCGGATGCACCCTAGCAATCGCTCTCACATACGCCCCCTTGACCTGTCCCTTGCTCACCACCTCCGCCATTGAAACCTTGCGCCACCCGAGCTCCGGCCAAAGGACGGTCTCGTCCAGAGATGTGAGGAGCGCGCGGATATTACCCTCCCGACCAGATTTCCATGCAGACAGACGAGCGTCCACGGTGTCTTTGCATTCCAGGCGAGCAGTATCCTCGGTTTGTTGAGCATTGTGGGTCGAGCGAAGGGCGGTGAGAGCTGCAGAAGGTTGGGGAGACGCGGAGGATTGGGGTGTAAGTTTGGGGCGGGGATGAGATGCAGCATTAGTTCTGAGTTTAGGCTTCGAAGGTGCGGATTGGGATGCGAGATCTCCGCCCTCGACCATCTTTCGACAGCGGCCTACGCTTTTAATTGCCTCCCCCTTCACGCCAGCGCCAGCCCATTCGGCACGAAGGAGCGCCTCCCACGTACTTCGTGCGTTTTCCCACTTCTCGAGACCTTCCAGTGCCTCGGCACGTCGTCTAAACGCCTTTGAAAGTCCCTCGACCAGGTCAACGGACGTGGGTAGGTCTCCGTTGGATACAGCGCCACCATCGCCTTGTACCGACACGCTCACTTTACCCGTCCCCACCTCCACTGGTGTCTTTTCGTCAAATTCTGGCCCTGCCCCTGCGAACGACATCTCTTCCACCCCTCCTCCGCCCCCTCCGTTCCCACTTGTACCACCAACGAAACGTCGAACAATCACGACAGCTTCGTCGCATGCCTTGATCGCGTCTCTCAGTTCACCCACTCTGAACTGTACGAGTGCTATGTTGGTCAAGATAGGCAGTCGCAATACGTGTCCAGGTGGAAGCGCAGATAGCGCACGCATATACGCTGTGAGGGCGACAGGAAAGTCACCTCGCTTGTATGCGTCCGTTCCTACGGATTTGTGAGACGTTGACGTGGTTAGTGCACATAGTGCGATGGTGGTCGTGAATGTACGTGGAGGCTTAGGCTGTCGTCGCGATGTCGACGGGTCGGATGACGTGGATATGCGTCCTGCATGTAGCGTAGGTGCAGAGAGAGACGAATGAATCGAAGGTCGCGGTGCTTGCAATTTGGGTTTTCCACGCCGAAAGGGAGACTGGTATGCGGTGGTGGGAGAGCCGGAGCTGAAGAGATCGATTTCTCGTTCGCGCTCTGGTCGAGGGGGCGTTGGCTGTGCTTGTGATTGTGGGGGACGACGTGCAGGAGGTCGCTGTCTCTCCCTCTGCTCCGTTTCCTGTTCGTC
This sequence comes from Boletus reticulatus, assembly GCA_038093535.1. Lineage (NCBI taxonomy): Eukaryota > Fungi > Basidiomycota > Agaricomycetes > Boletales > Boletaceae > Boletus > Boletus reticulatus. Next base: position 10,468 of record JBBPSJ010000412.1, read on the forward strand.
GCCGTCGTCCTTGAATTCATCTTGGACCACATCACGACCGACCGACCGGTCTGGTTGTTGCCAACCACTACCTGCATGGTCACGATCGCGCATCCATCGTGGTCTGGTGTCCGAAGTTGGCGCACCATTCGTAGCATTGGCAGCAGCAGCAGCAGCAGCAGCCCTCTCCTCGTACATCTTCACGGCTCTCTCTCTTCCCTCTTTCCAGAGCGCGTTTGCCTTGCTGAACACGCCACGACCAATCTCGGTCGCTTGGGATAACAATTTCTCCGCAGTGACATCGGGCTGGGGTTGGGACTGCGAATGGACCGGAGGGGATTGTACATGGGAGTCAGTTCGTGGTGGTCGGCGGGCTGCTTGGTCCCTGTCCATCCCTCTGTCGCCGTTTCTGCGACGTTGGGAATCAGGTGGATGTGGGGATAGTCGTGCGGAACCTTCCTGGCCTGCTTGAGAGAGCAAAAGCTCTGTAGCTGCCTGCACGTCAAAGCCATTTTCGCCCATGGTATTTACAAGTGCAGCGCGTGCGTCAACGGGGGCAAAACCCATTTCGACTAGCTGGCCCGTAATGTGTGGAGGCGGCGATACACTCGTACGCGGTGGGCGAACAGGGTGCCCTCTCGATGTGGATGGGTTTGGAGGGAGAAAGTTTGAGTGGGACTAGAATATATGCGCATACATCAGTAGTGATTCTTGAATGAGACGCGTACATGGAGGTATACGTACCACTGGCTTGCCCAGACCCCCCAGTATGTCATCGTCGGAAGGCTCAGGATGATCCCTGCGAACCTCAAACGTGACTTCTGCATCTGAGTTATCGCCACTGAGGAAGCCGTCCTCGCGATCTCCGAAGTCAAAGTCACCAGGAGAACCTGTGAACGAGCGGGATGGCTGGGAGTGCGACATCCGTGGGACTGAAGACCCAAACTCGTCGAGAGCCCATAGGGTCGTGGGCTGTGATCCTGACACAGGTTGGGTGGGTGCAGGCATAGATCGCGATTCGGACGGGCGGGAAACAAACTCGGAGAGACCCCAATCGTCGCCCTCAATCGAAGGGTTGTTTGGGAGAGACGGTGCAGCATGATCGAACCCGAAATCAAAACTGTCCCCTGCCGCCGTGTTTCCCTGTGCTGGCGTAGACGGTCGCGGACTGACCGTCGCTGGACGCGCCAGCGCGTCGAGTCCATCCCAAAGCGACGAAGAAGACTGTGCAGGTTCCATCTGGGCAGTCACAGAGTCATTCTGCGTCTTTGCTTTTTGCGCGAGAACGGCTCGCTCGGCTATGGTCATGTTGACCCGATCTGGGTTTCGACTGGATGCGTTGCCATCGCGCGAAGAGGGAAACAAATCACTAAACGCGTCTCCTCTATGTGAAGCTGGTTGGGGATGTCGGGCTTGCCGATCGCTCGGCTGGCTGTTTACGACAGGTTTGCTGGATGGCTGCGTTGCGGAGAGAATCGAAAAGGCGTCGTACTGTTGTCGACGTGGTGGAGCTGTTGAGCCAAGTTTCTTCAATGGTTGCTGTGGAGTCGACTTGGTCGGGGCTGACGACGCCCAGAGATCAGCAAACGAATCAGACATCCTGCAAAAAACAAGGTTGGTGGACGGAGAAACTTCGAAAACATCTAAGCCATGGCGATTATGTAAGCACTGACCGCAACGTGACTGCTCCTTGAATAGGACCCGTCACTCGAACCAAACCTTCTAGAAAGTGAGGTAGGGTACCTTTTATATGCGCGTATGGCGTATTATATACAATTCCAGGCTGGTCGAGCCGCAATTCGTTTGGATGACCCCGCTCACTTTCTCCTACGCGTTTTTGCGTTACTAGATCATATCGAACAACAATATCGGGTTGTATCACGATTTCTGGTTCGGAACGACACCATCATGAACCATGACTGTATATCTCAATCCGCTGGTTTTCGGCCTTTATTAAACAACCGTTTATCTGACTGGGGAGTTGCAAAATGAATACTGCCGCCTTGATGTGTTGACAACTCCTTAATATTAGTTTTGGTCTCGATTAGTCTCAGGCTGGACCAGTCGGCCTAGGACATCTGCTACAGTTGGTGAGTAGCTAACCGTCTACTTGGTTTGGGCGGACTGGATCCCAATTAATGATATCAACATCACGAGCACGAAAGGGAAATCACGTCAGGTAATTCGTTCATGGCCGTACAACGCTTGCACTGTTCGACAGCATTCGTCTGGAAACTGACTTAGTCCACATTCAACAGGGCGGTGCGCACTTCTCGGCGTCTACTACAGTTACAGTCCCACGGCCCGATCAGTATAAAACGTTCATGATGTGTAGGATGTCCCCTCATTATTATACCTGCTTTTCTCATACTTGGGGAGCTTTTCCCGGAGAGGCTGGGCATTAATATTGATAGAGGCGGCTATATCAGACTTTGCCTGGTATTTCGGAATGACCGCCCAGACGCAAGACAAATAAGAATATTCCAAGTCTTCCAGCTACGTCCGAGGCAAAACACAAGAAAACCCAATTGCAAATAGATAGTGGAGGGAGCCCTATGTATGACCTCAAAAGATTACAACGATTTCCGACGTAAGAATGTTCATCTCTGTACAACCAAGGCCCTTAGTTGCACGGGCAGCCTTGGTACTGCCCAGCAGTGCATGTCCCTTGAAAGCCGTTGCAACCGTTGTCCGAGCAACTCCCAATAAAGCCGCTGCCGCCACCGCACTTCTCGCAAGGGCACCCATTGTACGTGCCAGCGGTGCATGTGCCAATGGTAGCGCTTGGAGTGGGGAACGAAGGGCTACAGCCTATCGTTCCAGGCGAAAACTCAGTTAGTAGGATATTGCTGTGTGGAAGAAAGAACTTTACCGTTCGAGAAGCAGTCACCGATTGTGCCGTTGCAGTTGTCGGCGTCCGACTGGGGACCATCC
>JBBPSJ010000413.1:0-13276 GCA_038093535.1 Boletus reticulatus
ACACATGATTCTATGTACTATTGTATGTCACAATTACTCGATATCGCGATGCGTTATATAAATTACGTTAACGTGATTGTGTGTATAATATATTGTGTGAAGTCACGCAATCGTGTGGTGTACCACATTGCGCGGGTGTGTTGTACAGTATACAACGCATGGTACCTGGTATGTTATGTACTACACGATCCGCGGCGACTATACATGTAGTAGAAATATAGACTGATGTCGCGCAATATCATCGTGTGACACATTGCGCAATATGTTGTATCATGTACATTGTGTATATAGTGAAGAAGTACATTGGGTATGTACCACTACTATGTTAGTCAATGGTGTGCAATGTTTTGTGGACTCTCTTGATGTGTACAGTACGCTGTATTAACAACCTTTCTGTGTGTCGTCAATACCCCCGTCTTCGTCGAATTCCCATGTCAAGCTACATCGTTTCATAGCTTCGTACAATCTACCATTGATCTATGTACACGATTTGTCACTCACCTCTCTGTCTCTCCTTAGTACCCCCGTCGTCGTCGAATATTCACATGTCAAGCTACCACATGTCATAGCTGCGTACGATCTACCATTTATCTATGTACGCGATTCATTACTCACCTCTTTGTCTCTCCTTAGTACCCCCGTCTTTTTCGAATTCCCATGCCAAGCTACCCCATTTCATAGCTGCGTACAATCTACCATTGATCTATGTACGCAATTTATCACTCACCTCTTTGTCTCTCCTTAGTACCCCCGTCGTCGAATTCCCATGTCAGGCTACCCCATTTCATAGCTGCGTACGATCTACCATTTATCTATGTACGCGATTTATTACTCACCTCTTTGTCTCTCCTTAGTACCCACCGTCTTCGTCGAATTCCCATGTCAAGCTACCCCATTTCATAGCTTCGTACAATTCACCATTGATCTATGTACGCGATTTATCACTCACCTCTTTGTCTCTCCTTAGTACACCCCATCTTCGTCGAATTCCCATGTCAAACTATTAATCGATTTACCTGTTTTATCACTCAGCTCTTTCCCTCCCGAGAGTACCCCCTCCCCTAAGCGCCTGTGTCATTATCAATGTGTGTATACACATATGGTATATGTCTGTATAATATGTCATGTTATGTGTTGTACGAAAGGTGACCCTGCCAAATTGCACAATATGTGTGTGGTGATGTGTACATAGATCAGCTGTATTATTTCAGTGATGTTCATGTCTAATATCGCGCAATATCTACCATAGCTGAATTGCGCATCGTATCTCAATATTTGGATATGAACCATTGATCATATGCTCAGTGTTGAGCAAAACGCAACCAACCCGATGTGACATACAGTTATATAGTTGTACTTATGTGTATGTCTAATATTTTGCGCAATATGTACCATGACCGGATTGCGCAGCGTATCGCAGTATTTGATATTAACCCCATTGTGTATATATGCTCAGAGTGGATCAAAGTGTGACGAATTCAAATTGCGGATGTGTATATGAATATATTATGTATATCATCAATCTATATTGTCGAATTCCCATGTCAAGTATGTCCATGTTTTATCAGTAATATCTTCGTCTCTCCTTAGTACCCTTATCATCGTCGGATCCCAATGTCACGCTACCCCATTTCATAGTTTCGTACGATCTACTATTTATCTACATACGCGATTTATTACTCACCTCTTTGTCACTCCTTAGTACCCCCGTCTTCGTCGAATTTCTATGTCAAGCTACCCCATTTCATAGCTGCATACGATCTACTATTTATCTACGTACGCGATTTATTACTCACCTCTTTGTCACTCCTTAGTACCCCCGTCTTCGTCGAATTTCTATGTCAAGCTACCCCATTTCATAGCTTCGTACAATCTACTATTTATCTATGTACGCGATTTATTACTCACCTCTTTGTCTCTCCCCAGTACCCGCGTCATCGTCGAATTCCCATGCCAAGCTACCCCATTTCATAGCTGCGTACGATCTACCATTTATCTATGTATGCGATTAATTACTCACCTCTTTGTCTCTCCTTAGCACCCCCGTCTTCGTCGAATTCCCATGTCAAGCTACCCCATTTCATAGCTTCATACAATCTATGAACGCGATTTATCACTCACCTCTGTCTCTCCTTTGTACCCCCATCGTCGTCGCCATGTCAAAATACCCCATTTCATATGTTCGTGCGATCTACTATTTATCTATGTGGACGTGTTATCACTCACCTCTTGTCTCTCCTCAGTACCCCCATCCTTTTCGAATTCCTATGTCAAGCTGCCCCATATAATAACTTTCTGGTATATTTCATTAATATCAATTTCTGTACGCGTTTTATCACTCACCTCTGTGTCTGTCCAGAGTACCCCTCGTTTTCGCTGAATTCCCATGTCGAGCTACCCCATTTGTCACCTTATCCATGTATGAAGGCGTTTTATTGCTGATCTCTTTCCCTGACCAGAGCACCCCCTCCCCTAAGTACCTGTGTCATTATCAACGTGTCTATACATAGTGTATGTGTCTGTCTAATATGTCATGTCATGTGTTGTATGAAAGGTGACCATGCCAAATTGTACAATATTTGTGTTATTATGTGTGCACAGATCAGCCATATTATTTCAGTGATGTGCTTGTATAATATCGCGCAATATCTACCATGGCTGAATTGCGCAGCGTATCTCAACATTGGAATCTGCACGATTGATTATATATTCTCATTGTTGCTAAAAACGCAACAAATCCGAATTGCTCAGTGTGTATATGGAAAGACATATAGTCATATAATTTTACTCGTGTGCATGTCTAAGATTGCGCAATATGTACCACGACTGTATTGCGCAGCGTATCGCAGTATTGTGATATTAGCCCCATTGATTATATACTCAGTGTTGCGCAAAGCATGACGAAGACAAATTGCGGGATGTGTATATTGATATCATATATACAATCAATCTACTTTATTTTACCAACTATAATCTCATCGATATTCGACAAATCGTTGTTTTCCTATCTGGAACCTATCTCTAACCCGAGGGACCTTGCAAAATCATTATATAATTTACTAGGTTGCGTTCTTCTTTTGCTAGGTTGCGTTCTCTCTGTTATGCTTGCCTGATATACTGGTGTATTGTGCTTTTCATGTCATGCTAGGTTGTGTTCTCACTGTGTCAGGTTGCATTCTGGTGGTGCTCTCACTACACTAGATGACACTGTGAGTGCAGCAGGTTGCGTTCTCCAAATGGTAGGTTGCGTTCTTCTTTTACTAGGTTGCGTTCTGGTGGTGCTCTCATTACATCAGATTACACTTTGAGTGTAGTAGACTGTGTTGTCTTCTAGCAGGTTGCGTTCTCCAGATGATGGGTTGCATTCATGAAATGGTAGGTTGCGTTCACCAAATGGTAGGTTGCGTCTGCCGATCAGTAGGTTGCGTTCAATACACACATTCTGTATCGAAGAGTAGATTATTAGTTGACGTGAGAAGCTGAACCTGTCACAATAACAGCATCCATAGAATTATCTTCCCATGACTGTCACATTTAACCTGATTGGTATTAATTGTTGACGGCCATTAATAATTACATGAGAAACCGCTTGACAGCGTGTAAACGGATCTTACCAATCCTTCTCATGGCCTAGTGTATATAAACCCTGTGTCTGAAAACTGATGAGGCATCCGCCGAAAGTTCCCCCTCTTGTGTTTACACTCGAAGGACTTTTTTCAGCACTCCTCATCACCTACCTAGCCATTTTAGCTACCCCCCCGGACGATTCGTTCACGGTGAGTACACACGCACGTTCGACAATCAACACAGTCACTTACGCCGCCGTGGGGAGATATCAGGTTCGTCGTCAACGACGATATCTTGAAGATATCCGAATGGATATAGTGTCAACGAAATCCCAAGGAGAGATAGAAACAGACGCCATACGAAATCTTGCGTCAAGAGAGTGTTGATTCGATACCGATTCGACGTCGGCCGCAATCCAGTGACCACAGGTATGTCCTTCCAGTCCTCTTTGGCCGATACTAACTTCTTGAACGTCTGGATCACGCCCTCCTCGGCCGTTTCGGAGTACACGTAGAGCCGCTGATTCGATGACAAGTGGATCCCGAGCTCCTCGTCCACGAGATCTACACATCGTTATCACACGTGAGTGCTTTGCTATCTTCGATCTCATCTGTGCCACTCACCTGCATTGTATACCTCGACGATCCACGATCCTCCCGTCCCCACCACGACCTCCGCCTGAATGACACGATCCGACGCCTTTTGCAACTCTTCCGCACCCACCAATTCCGCGTCCTTCGCAACTTGAGCTCGAAGCTCTTTCAACTCGCGGTCCACCATCGCGAGTCCCCTCTTCCTGTCGTTATACCAATCTTCCTGTCGTTATACCAATCTTCCAACGCAAAACGACGGTGACAACCGCCAGCCGCCACGATCGCGGGTCCGATCTTCTCCCCGACTTGTGTCTCGTCCTTCAACCGCAGCCACGGTAAGTGTGTCCCATCACGTTTCACGATCGTCTTCGAGTCGAGCGTACACACTGATTCCGGAACGACGTCTCCACTAGGTATAATCAACGGGATTGCGTTGTTGACCGAAAATCGTTGAAGACTTCCGCTCTTGAACGATTCGTACAATTTGCGACGCTGGCTGTTGTTCAGCAACCGTGAGTTGTAATTCCCGAACAACAAATTCCGTTTGAAGAGGTCCGTTCGAGCGTACCCAACGAACGCGGCACGCGCACGCTCTTCCAGCCGGTGATGATCTTCCGACACCTGGTCCTCAGCGCGGGTGTCTCCTCGTCCACCTCCGTCTGTATCTTTCGCTTTCTTCCCTTTTGCAGTATTCTTAACAGATTTTGCTCCTTTGTCTTTGGTCTTAGGTGGCATCGCGCGATGTCGTGGTGGTGATTGATCGAGTGATCGATTGATTGACACGTCGTTCTTTCGAAGCGGTGCGTCTAATTATGTCACTCTCGCTTAACGAATACGATTAATAATTGTACACTACCGTTACCAAAGATCGCCGCGTAGCCTGCACATTACGTGCCCGTGGTAAAATAGTATTAAATATTCACGATAATCGTCCAAAAAACAAAGTATCGAAGACTCGCATCGCCGCGTACAATGCACCCTACGTACCCGCGGCGATATGACGTCTCGATCACTCGTCGATCGTCAAGTCGATCACCATATCCTCGTCCCGTCGATTCTCGATTCTCGATCCTAGTCTCCCAACCACTTCGTGCAACTGCTGTTGCACCACGTGACGTCTCTTCCTCCCGCCTTCGCCTCGTCGTGTTCGTCTCTCAGGTGACTCAGGTAGCGTGCTATGTCCATCTCGTTCGGTGAGTTCAAATTGTCCCAACCGTTCAAATAACTCGTTCGTATCCAGATTATTCCAGTATCGATCGAATCGATCCATCGCGTCCACGCTGGCACTGTACGTGTCGTCCCATGTCATACCATCGTATTTCACAGTGAGTTTATCATTCACTCACCCGCTCCTATTCCCTCGATCCATCTCCATCCATCCACCCGCCTTCCACCCATCCACAATATCCTCGTTCTCACCCAATTTGTACAGCTTCTTGTCCGTTTTCTCTATTATCCGTGTCGCAGTACGCCGCCCGTCTTCAATTATCGCATCCAGGATTCGGTTGACCCCACAGTCAACAACAAACGGTACGTTTTCGTTGTTTCGCTCTTCCGTGTCTGGTATTCGCTTGCACTCTCTGCGACAGTACGGGCACCGGAAGAGACTCTCCTTTTGTACTAACACACCTTCTCCAGATTTCGCCTCGTAGTACTTGCTCCACGACATCGTCACACACGATCCACAGAAAACGTGGGCGCACGCGAGGTTCATCCGCGTCGCATTCACCCTGCCATATACTTATTGAGTCCTCATTCTGTTCCTCGTATTGTCCCACACATGACTCACAATATACCCTTGCATCTGTCATGTCAATGTCCGACATTCACGACATTCCATCGTTTCCAAGTTTGCACATAGTCCGCCCACGTATCGTATCCATCGATGTATTAGGTAGATAATACGATCAGCTTTTGGTCTAGCAATCCACGATCTACTCACATTCCACACGTAAATTGTCCACTCAGCAGCTCGTCCACACCTTTCAACCTCCCAACATCCATCATGATTTCTTCATCGTCTAGAATCCGTTCTGCGATTTCTTCGACAATGTCCTCGACCAATCCAACTCCCCCTGCCTCTACATTCGGATCCTCTCCCCCGATCTTACTATCACATTGCTCATTCTCTGTCTCATTCTCTGTACATTCAATCGATCGATGGTATTATCGTCAAATACCTTACCACATGTTACAGTGGACTCACCGTCCTCTTGTTCCATCATCATCAAGATCTTCATTCGCCGACGTTGTTCTTCCAAATAATCTCCCATCGTTATGTATGTTGTATCCTTGTACGGTCGTTTTATCGTTATAGTGTTGAATCGTGTTTATGATTTCACCGGATTTATATAGGGTGCAGCGTATGCGGTAAGATCATATATTATATCATGCTTTAATATTTGGTTTCACCCTTATTTGGTTATCATGATTGACGAGACAGATATTATATCAAGATGTCTGTTGTCTATATGATTATTTAAATAATTATTTATTAAATCCCCGCGCACAATACAGGTGTAGTGTATGCGGTGATTTCACGTTCAAAAATATGTATTTGTATATGTTAAATTGCCGCGCACACTACAGGTGCAGTGTCCGCGGCAATTTTACGTTGTAATTATGGCACTATTATCATATGTATACGTTATATTGTACATGAACATTGTGTGTGCGGTGTGGTATGTAGTTGCCGCGTGACATTTATGTTTCTATGCGGTGTTTCTCTTCTGAAAACTTCAAAGAAACCCCACGCTAACATGAACCTATTTACAAAAGTAGGGTAAAATGGGGTCTAGCTCGGAATCCAAGTCATCTTCCCCAGAGTCGGTACTGCTATCATTCTCCGCTGCCACACGACGACTCTCCCGGATACGCTGATAATCCGTCCACATTGCAGTTGCAATGTTGTCACGTACAATTGCTAGATCGTCTCGCAATCTACCTGCGCCAATTGGATCTTCTCGATCAACAATTGGGTCCATGTTTGGGCCCGGTGCGGGATTGTCATCAGCATCCGAATCTTGTCTATCCGACTTCTCTTCGATGGGATCGTGTGCATAGATTATGTTATGGATTGCACAGAGAGCCGAGGGAATGCGCGCTTGGGTTTCGAGGGAATACTCGGCTGGTAACAGAAGGATGCGGAAACACCGTTTCAAGACACCAAATATGCGCTCAATGACATTCCGTAGGGAGGCATGGCGCAAATTGTATAGTTCTTCTTTGTTTGCTGGTCTAATTAGGATTAAACGTAGTCTAGACAAATCCTAGAGATTGAAATTACCTAGTATGAGCACGGCCCCACTCTGCAAGGTGGTAACGAACACCACGGTATGGAATAAGAAGTTCTGGGCGCATTGGATACCCCGCGTCAGCAAGGAGGTACTTCCTGTCAGGTACTACGAGTTTGTGTCGGGTCCTTGCATCTTCGTAGACACGCGCATCATTTGCAGATCCCTCCCACCCAGTGAGCGCATATGTAAACTTGAGGTCGAAATCGCAAGTGAAAACACAGTTTTGGGATAAGAACCCCTTGCAGTTCCGATAGTTTGGACGTAGGTATGCGGGAGGTGCAGCATGGATATGGCTACCATCGATCGCACCAACCACATTCTTGAAATACGGCCAGAATTTAGTATTGTTCCGTATTTTGGCTGCGACAGGGTCTCTGGTAGCAGGGAGCTGAATGTAGTTTGTATACATGGGCGGGCTTGAGAATATCTCAAGCATTTTCTGGAAGTAGCTGTATAACAGATGATATCATTATCAAAGCCTGGTAAGGCAGGCTTTGCTTACATAGAAATTGTACTATTTGCTCGTTGAAAGCGCTCTGCGACATGTCTGATGGTCAGACCAGTCACTGACATATAGAGAAATATTGTTAATTGTTCCTCCAGCGAAACAAACCTAGAGTTGGTGTGCCCAAGCTCCCGGAGCTTGGTAATAAGCTGAAGGAAGACATGGCGTCGCATACCAAGCTCACAACGGATGCGATCAGGATGTCCGTCTAACAGTTCCATGACCCACTGTTGGCCAGAGAGGACAGAGTTATGGTAGGGTACAGGATCCTTTCGGATGATCCCAGTTAGCAGCATTTCAGTCAAAGAGCATAGAATAATATTCATCATACTCAGGATATGGCGTAGGAACGTTTGGCGTCGTGCTTAGGTATCCATGGTGCGATTGTCGACGGTCGATGACAGATAAGAAATCAAGCTCCGCCAGCTGAAGCCAGTGCTGTGCCGAATCGCCAATGGTTCACATGACTTCACCCACGGTTACCGTTGGTTTCCGTACAGGCTCTTAGCTAACGATCGAGCATTTCGGGCCAGCTTATCTCATCAGACGGAAGGTCCTAATAAGGACATGACAATCACATGACCGTGAGATCCCGCTCACTCCCTATACGCCACGACCAATTTTACCAGTCCGTCTATCGACGGTTCTCCAACGGATATCCTCTTTTAGACGGACTGGTCACGAGTCTAACCCTTAAGCACGCTCTCGCTCTTCCGTACCTTGATCTTGCCGCGCTGGAACTTCGCCTTGAACCTGCGCTCCACTGCATTGGCACCGTCGAACTGGCTGGGGAGCGCAGGGTATAGGTTGATCGTCAGTCGCCACCGTCCCCCACACTGTGCATCACCTCCAGGAACGTTTCGCTGCCAGCTGGCTATATGGTTCCGCACCCCCAAGCGTTCTACACTGGTGCACCTGCACTCGCACCCACCCATCCCAATTACGAAGGAAACTCGCACAAGACTCTGCATATGCGTGAGGACCCTTTCCGTCCATATCCCTGGTACCCTGGTCCGCAGGGCAAGCCACGCCGCATACGCCATCCCAAGCACAGCGCGCAAGCACCTATCCACGCCGTTCACACGGGGATCGTTTACAGGCTGCTAGGCTTTGCGGTGAGGCCGAGTCTTGAGAAGAACAGCCGTGGTCGTGACGTGCGGTGTCGTCCGAGACAAAGAGGTCTTACTTCAGGAACTGGAGTTCTTTAATATTGGGTAGTCCTAGTATGGTAGACGCGGGCAGAGGTGGACTTGATGCTGTCGGTGAGTCGATGAAGGTAATTACTGTCCCGGACGGTGAAAAGCCATCCTGCGTTGTGTTTGTGCAGCTCTGGGTTTGTTTAGAGCAAAATGCAGGGCGGAACGGACGCACCTTTGACCTTGTAGTTGGCGTATCCAAACCCGCCTGCGCTGATGGTGGCCGGTGGGGTCGTATTGTGGTTAAGGGTAGGGAGGAAGGGTTCTACGTTGTAGTTAAGGAATATCGCAGATTTCGAAAGGGTACGAGCGGCCATAGCCTAGAGTAGAATAATCAGCGACTCGTACTAGGTGCTAGAATGAAGACGAAATGATCCGCTTACGTTGGCCTCGACGACCCGCTGGAGAGCGAATAGTCACAGAAAATGATCCTGTCGACGTATTTGGGATTCTCTAGCAACTTCAACAAGGAACCACTTACCGTTGTTGTGGGGTGGAGGTGTAGCTTTCACGAAAGAAAAGAACGAACATGTCGAAAAGTTAAACAACCACGTCCAACACAGGAATCTCGTCAAAGATCCTGTGACACAGGCTTTTCGGTGCATCATAGAACGCCCAAACGGTCGGTTGCGACTATGTCAGACGGACAGATAAATCAAAATTTCAACTTGATGCCGCAAAAAGGACTCACAACACTGAGGTAGTTATACGAAGTAATTACCATGCCCTTTGGATCCGTGCTGTCCGCCGCGAAATTCGCTGTTGCTTGTGTGATCTTGGCTAGAACAGTTTCAAGATAGACGATCATACTACCCTTGACTGGGTTGGAACATCTAGATGTGTATCGGAAGCGGATGTATACGTACACAAACGTCTGCGGGAGCGTCTTTAATGTGAACCTGGCTGCGATACCCTAAACAAACATTAGCAGCGAGTGATAGGCAGAACATTTCTACACACAAAATCATTCAGACCGCCCTGCGAGCATATCAATTAGGTTACAGCATCGTATTCAGAAAACCACGTTCGGGACTTGACGTCTCCGTGACGTTGAGGGCTGTTCCATTGCAGCGGGCACCGCTGTATTGGAAGCTGAGCGCGCTGAGGAGATGGCACGATTCCTTTGTGTTTGCCTGTCATAGTCTCCCACGAGTCTCGCGACTGACATCACTCCCCGACAGAGGTCCAGAAATTACATGGTAAATTGCTATGCATAGCCTACAATTGATTTAATTATGTAATTAAAATTAATTTTTTCTCCCCCCTCGACGGCAATGCATCACGCCGTTTCATTTCATCTGCATCAGGAGAGACGAGTGTGAGAAAACACGAGAAATTTGTTGGTCTTGCAGGATATCCTTACCGCGTCGGCGACGATACCAACACACTTTGCGATTGCTCTCTCGACCTGTTCGTCTTCACTACACCATATGAGACAGCACGAAGTCCGTATGAACTCGTGAAGAAGCTCTCGACGAACTCCGCCGAGGCCGCCAAGAAGAAACTCAACAAAATGAGTCCTGAACAAGCTGCGTGAAGAAATGCAGGCCATGGATCGGGAGGTTGTCCGTGAGGAGACAGAACTGTTAAGCGCATATGTACAAAGGATTGGATGGGCTTCAAGCTTGGTGGTCTCGTCGAATGTTGCGAAAGGGGCATCGTGCGTATATCGGTGTTTTCTCTCTTGCTAAGCAGTATCGTCCCCAGATCGTGGGCGAAATTGGCAGATAAATCATACAGGCGAGTAAAGGGTCATCGTATACCCACGCACTTCTCTGATGTTGTCCCTTTCTTTTGTTCTGCCACACAGTCCATTCCCGAGGATGTCACACAACCAGGCCTTCCCCGTGCGTATTGTGGTGCGCATAGTTGTATAGGCGACCTAGTTGTCGAGGCACAACGTGCGGTCTCGCAGGTCACCTTCTCTCATAACCCCTTGAGCCACGTCTCTACTTCCGCGCACGCCTCGCGACCTCAAGTTCCAACCTCTCAAGAGCCCTCCTGTCCAATCACCCTTCCTCCCTACTCCTTCGTTGGGCAGTATTCTCACGTCGGGTGTGCCCTCGTACAACCCACCACCTGGCCCTCCACTTCCGGTGGGTCCCTCACTGCTGCTATTCCACGCCGTATGACAGTGGGACCGAGGAGCCAATCGTTGATGGTGTCTATTGCTGATGCCCTTTCCCATCCCCGTTTTGGATTTACCCTCGAGGACGCCACGGACATGCGGCTCCTGATGAACCTGTGCCAAAATACGAACTGATCGCCGGCGACATGGGACAATCTCCCCGAAGTGAACCTCACAGTCCAGTGACAAACAGGCACGTGAGCTCACTTCCGCGAGCTAAGGAAAGAGAGGGACCGGAAGAGCGACGCGACGGAGCACGTCACCGCCATGCCTTCCACCGGGTGCAGCGCCAGCTGCAATTAGGGTATGCATCACGAACAAGACACGTTCTCGGAGAGTGGTGGGGAGGCAAGCGTCGAGGTGATTACGACGATGAATGATGAGCAAAAGCACGACGTCTATTCGAAGATCTATATCGATGGGTGTGGTATCCAATCTAGGTGGCACCACGTCGCTAGCGTGTGCAGGGAGTCAATGGCGAATTCCACGTATTTCACCCCCATCTGTAGACGCAGATGCAATCGACATCAACCAACCTTCTACACACAAGCGACAGAGTCTACAAAGTACCTGGCCAGGTGCCCAAGAAGATGGAGAGGAGATATGGGCAGATGGATCTGCAGACGGACGCACGCACAATGTGGCCGCAGCACGACAAGTCTTGCGCGAAACGGACGCGTTAGTGTTTAGTGCAATTGCACTGCGTTTGGCATTGAGTGGTATGAAGCTCGAGGGCATCACCGCCGACCCTGGACCGACATCGCCGAGAAAAGTACCGTTCCCCACCACCTGAATATCTGTGCCTGACCATTCGTCACCTCTCATGGCAAGTTCCACGTCGCCATTAAACAGCGGAGGTTGGGGTTGACCAAGGACGATAGATGTTCTAGTTGAGTGTACCTGCAGAATGCTTGCCTTCCAAGGTGCTCTGCCATCTTCTGGGGTCAAAAAATATATATTCATAACTCTCCTTCAACTTCCACCAAGCTCATCGAATCTCATCATCGAATCTTTAAACTTTTGATGATCGCCGGACTACCTGTTCCCAGAGCACAAGATGGGCAACAAGGGCACTGGTGTTCTCCTCCGAGTATACTGGAAGTAATGTAGGAGGTCTAGACAAACCCGAGGACCGTTGCCAGACAAGCTCATCCACCGCCAGAAGGAAGTTGAGCGCGTGAGTAATGGAGGCAATGTCATCTTGTCGGGTGGGGGTTGGAGGGGGCTGGTATAATTGCATAGGCTCTATGTCTTCCTATGAAGCGCTGTCAGTACAACTATTCCCAAACCAAAAAGACAAATCAGATGATACATTATGGTGCACTACCCAAGCATTCCCAAATGTTGAGTTACGCCTATGACAAGTAGTGTGATCTGCTGAGTTCAAGGACATGGAATTAGAACACGGGGAATCATTGAGGACATGCTCTAACCGTTGGATAGTACCATACTACATTGCTCGTTGTTGAGACCCAGGTTTTGCACTGCCAATGAAACATTGGCCACAGGTGGAAGAGTCCCCGGGTCTCCTGGAATGCCATTTGCAAGAGCTTCAAAAACCTCTTTTGGAATTATCCTTTGCATGGGTAGAGAGTCAGTTGAGCCTTAAAACTAGCAGTAGTGGTGAGGTTCCGTAGAGGTGAACCTTGGTCACAAACGTAAATTGTAATCAAAAATATTCCATTTTCATAACGCTCTGCTGGTTTAACTCGACCAGTCAGACTGGAGCACCGGTAAGAGCTTCCACTCAATGAATGAAGTGTGCTGAGAAATGCATGAAACAAATTTCACAGATTTAGAATTCATCAAACATTATTGGAAGGATATCTATCTTCCCGAAGCTTTTCAACTTGGTGGGCATCGGGCTTGGAACATTCTACCGTCCTCCATTGTCCACGTATCTATTCACGCCACTGCCATCCATCCATCGCCCTGCCATGTCCGACTGCATGGCAGGGGTTTGCCGTTCGATCCCCGCCATTCTTTTTTTC
>JBBPSJ010000414.1:0-13170 GCA_038093535.1 Boletus reticulatus
CCAAGGATAAAGACCCAGGACGATATTGTTCTCGCTGATATCACGGTGTAGAATACCAATGCTTGTAAGAAACTCGTGCCCTGTCACGTCGTGGCATCAATATAAAGCTCAATGACCACGTATCCTCGAGATACATACCCAATAGTGCCCCGCGTAGGCCCCGCACAAAGTCGTGCACACCCCAGAAATATTTCATCGGTCGCTTCAGCTCAGAAACAGATATGTTGAGCACCCGATTTTCGACGTTCACAAGATCCATCTGTTCGTCGAGAAACCCCCTGATGGCACCAAGGGTCGTGCACATCTGTCCCTTCCTATCAGCATCAAACGTGCTAAAACGATGTTAGTGAACAGAATCCTAAATTGCTTGAGACAACATACTTGATTGGCACGATCACGTTAGGATGAGGATTGTCCTCCAATCTTTTCATCACCGCAACCTGGTCATCTGTTCGTTCCAGATCTTGCCATGACATCTTCAAAGCTAGTCTCGCATTCTCGTCACTAAGATCGACCACGCAAAACACTGTCGTTCCCCGTCCACGGATAGAGCTAGACGTGAATAGTATCCCCAGACATGTGTGTCGGTACACGCGCAGCGGGAAAAACACCATCCGATCCTCTTGCGCGGTGACCGATTCGTCGATCTTACGTTTCTTTTTTCGTCTGTCTTGATGGCCTGCTTCTTCGATATTGGTGTAAGTTCTCTTCGAAGACGCAGAAGACGCAGAAGGGGGAGGCTGGCGGCGAGCAATCAATGCATTGTTAGTACGGGAAGAACCGAGAAGCGCCTTGACAGTGACCGAGGCACTGCGGTTGGAAGCAGCGGAAGCACTCCGAGTACGAGAGGAGATCGGAAGCGCGTCTGATGCGGCATCAAGGAGGTCGGAAGACGAAACCCTGACTGGCTCTACAGCGTTAGTTGTTTGGGCCACGCGAGAGGCGGTTGCAGTGGAAGGTACATTCGATGCCACGGAGCGACGGATAATATTGTTGACCCCGCAGGTTCGTGTTTCGTTCGTGAGTTCAACGTCTGGATTTTGGCCCAAATCGACGTCTTCGGCCAATGCAAGACCAAGGAGGATTCGAATGAACTCGATACAACCACGACCGTCCCCGAGTATCAGTTCGAGACGTTCCGTGCCGCTTCCCTCCCCACGCATAAACACAGCCTTGTCCCTTGTGATCGCCATCGCGAGTACATAGTGCACCCATGGCTGTGCGCGCTTCAATCCCCGCGCGTACCGCTGCACCTGTTCAACGCCTGCAGCCAGATCCTTGTTCTTCGCCTCCCCGACGAGGCGCGTGGCAGTAAAGTTGAGATATCTCGGATCAACCGTCTTGAAGTCATCCAAGAATGCTTCCACAGGCAACAAAAGGAAGTCGGGTCGCATATCATCTCCGTCCTGTTCATACGATAGTGGCATAGCACGGTTCTTGTCAGTACGAGCAGTGAAGCGATGGTTCAATTTTGGGTCTGTGTTGACGAGCTTGGACTTCGCGAAATCGAATGCACGATCGGTGATCTCGTTGAGGAAATTGACGAGTTCATCCTCATCTATAGGTTCCGTTGGGAATGCGCTCCACTCGAACGAGTACGTCGCCTTTCCCCTTCCCTTCGAATTCGTCTGTTTCTCTTTCTCCTTGGTATCCTCGGGTGATGACTCTGACTGCCGACTGTCGGTGTCTGCACCCGGTCGGATGCAGTCGTGCATATCTGCGTCCTTAAAGGCCTGCTCAATTGCATGCTGAACATCCTCAGCACCCGGATCGAGGGCTTCGATGTTGTGGTTGTTACGTGGAGTCAACTGCTTGAGAACTTGAACGAACCCGTCATCGATGAACTGGCGTAGAATATCCCGCGCCAATTCCGTCGACACGATGTGGCCGAATACGTGGTCCGCGAGATCATCCATGAGGTAACGTGCCATCGCCAGTTCATGGTTGAGCCCTGTGTCTATGGTGGTGCGCGTGTGCGATTGGCCGGGCTGCAGATTGGAAGCCGACCGTTTCATGGGAGAAGGGTGAGCCTCTGTACGGACAGGCACGACGACGTTTTCTCTATTGCGAAATCTGAGAAACTCCATGTTACGCTGGAGTTAGAGCACTGAGGTTAGCACAACACAGTACGACGAGAAACTAAACGTACAATTACGCGTACGATTCTTGCGTACTGTCCAATGTCGGCAGTGGCATTGTCAGCATTAACGTCCAACGTTTTAGTGGCCATCGCGCAAGGTGGTAACGCAAAATGAGAATGAGTGGCGGTTGAGAGAGATGGGGCTTACCGTCAGAACAACACGCCGTGTTTTATACCAAACTGAAGTGGTGTGGAGTTCGTCGGCACTGATTGTTCTCGATTGACAGCTATGGATGTCTGGTGGACGCGTCCATACAAGTCAGATTAGGCAATTGATGATCATGACCTCGATTCTCACACCACTGGGCTCAAGAAAAGACACTTGGGCTCATTCCATAATGTACCGTAATGAATACGTTTATCGAAGACAACAATCCCCCAACTCAAGTTTGTGGTAAGTAATGAATATCATTTCCCGGACTCAGTCGGCAGTTCGGATGGAAGGTGTGGATAAAGTCTTGTTGCCAGGTGGAACTCGACGACTGTGCCTCACCCAAGTCCCTCGATACCACATCGACCGAATAAACAACCGCTCAAGGACCCCATCGAAGGCGGGATCCACCCATTATGTGAATTCTGTCGCGAATGCTTTTTCGGTGACGACGAGCTCTTTGTGCACATGCGCGATCGGCACGAAGAATGTTTTTTATGCAAACGCAACGACATTCGAAATCAATAATACGTCTTCGACTCTCCGTCGTCGCGTTCTGCCGTTGACGACGACGATGTACAGTTTTCATAAGTACGAAAGCCTCGTAGGTCGATTTTACCTTGCCTTTGCCTTGTGCGTGGCGTCGGTCGCTTGACGCTCGTCCTAGGAGCTCCATTTCTCGCAGGCGCATTTCGCGTGTACCAATGCCAACTGTCAAGCTCAAAAGTTTATCGTGTTCAACTCGGAATTCGATCTCAAGGCGCATCAGGTAGAGGTCCATGGGGCGGATATGAGCTCGAAAGATAGAAGAGACGCGCGACGAGTCCAAGCCGAGTTTGAGTTTGATGATGCGGGTGGGACCAGTCGATGAGGACGGCGTGATCGAGGGGATCGAGAGCGGGAGCGGGAGCCACCACCTTGGATCGAGCAGACGCCAGGCAGAACAGGTAGGAGGCGACGCGAAGCGTTTGGGGGACACTTGACGACGACGCAGATAGCGCGGCCTCTAGTACCGAGTGGGCGTGCAAGTCCGATCAGAGATGATGTCGATCCTCTCGTCTCCGAGTACGTGTTTTCCCTTGTAGTTTCGGCTTGCCGTCGCATTTATACCGGGACACTCAGACGAGATACTGCCTTTATTGCACGGTTACAACATATCGCGTCGAATCCGAACAATGCCGTTACCGCCGTAAAGGCTGCGATGCGTGGATATCGGTCAAACGAGTCGAGCGCTCGCGACCTGATATCGACGGTCTGGAACGTGCTCGATCACGACTTAGACGATACAGCGAGCATCGTCAATGGGGTCATCGATCTCTTGGAAGAAGAAGAAAAGAAACGTGATCTCTTGGCTGCATGGAACGGGTTCGAGATCGAGGTCAGCCCCTCATTCCTATCTCACCACCCGGGTACTGACGCCGTGCTTCACCAGCAACGTCAACGGTTTCCCGATCTCGTTCCGACGGCCATCGCGTCGGGCTACATGGAGATCGCGAGCGGGCGCGTTCTCAACGCCAAGCACGCGACGACCTCTTGGCCCTCGTAGCAGTGACTTCCTACGTGAGCACCACGGTGGTGGATGTGTGCATCTGATACTGTGTGGAGATGTTAGACCGATGAGGATAGACTTGGATAGACAGGGTTCATAGGATGTCATCATTCTGGTATGATCCCGGTATTGGTACTGGTACCATGCGAGTTATGGTGTCGGACTGGGTGGTTCACAGCACTGGCATCTTTACCATCTCATACCAAATCGGCAGTCCATCAGTTGGGAGAAACTTACCCAGGAAACGATACTTGCATGTGGTGTATGAATGATCCACTGTCCACATTATACCATATCGTCTATAGACGTTCCACAGGCATAGGTCATGCAAAACATGGGATACACGCGCGCTCGTCTCAACTGAACAATCTTCAAACACGGATACTTTGCCGCGTCAATGCGAAGAAGACCACCAGTAACACAACGCAATCGCTTACTCTTACTAGCTCCCTTGAGACGACACACGACAACAAGCTCCCGATAGAGAATCCGCCATTTGGCCACGACATACATCCCATGACCCCTCGCGCTTCGTTCCAACTGGTTCATGACCAAACCGAAACCCAAGGGGACACGCCATGTCCGTCGTGGGCACTTGGGCGATTCACAGTACCTTCACACTTGATGGCTGAGTGCATCACAACAACAATAATCGCCTCGTTAGCAACAGTCAAAGCAAGACACTCGTCATAAAACACTCACCGCAAGTGCTTCAAGAGGTGGGGCATCTGGTCGCGCCGCTCCACTGGCCGTACATTGACCTTGTAAACGCCAAACAGTCGTGTGACATGGCATCTACGACAACTTCTTTTAGCAATCGACCAAGGAGCCAATAGATGTACACAGAAAGCGGCGACAGACACACCTGTATACACATAAGAGAGCCGGTGAGTTGTGCCTCGGGATCCGCTAGGCACTCGAGTTGAATTAAATGGTGGACACAAGAGACGCGTTACAAACCTTCAGGCTAAAGTCCCGATGAGAATGCTCGCCCGCTATATATACGGTCGACAGGCCTCGGGGAGAAAAGGTGTGCTATACGGATTTCCCCTACATCACTTTCTTGACCGAAATGTCATCCGGAATATTCTGCAGCCCATGGGGAAGATCACACACCGCCGGGTAGGGGTCGTGGGCCAGCGATCGAGACGGATGGCAGGCCTGCCAATGGCACATCAGATCCGGAATCTGTAAGAGAGATCACCGAAAGCGGGCGCTGTCGAGTTGCAGTCTTCCCGCCGGGTAGAAGTCGTGGGCCAGCGATCCAGACAGATGGCCCTGCCAGTGGTACATCAGATTCCGAGTCTGTGAGAGAGATCATCGAAAGAGATCGCTGTCGGGCTGCAGTCTTCCCGCCCGTGATCAGATGAGACAGTGAAGCCGACTGGCCACCCTGGAGGGGGAACCTTCGACTGGGCAAGGGAGCGGTTGTAGATGTTAGCACAGGACGAAGCTGAAACCCTGTAGTCGTGTTAGTACATATCACCATACTAGCAGTGACGGAGCATACCAAGTGTCCATCAATGACATCCACATCTCGACAACTTTCCGCTCAACAAACTGATGTTCCCCAACTTGCAGAACATACCGCTCAAGCGTGTAGTGTTCGGTTTCTGGCAGCGAGCTCATGGCAGCGAAGTAGCCCAGCATCCACATCGAAGCGCAAGGCCCAGAGGGACCGAGAACGAAGCAAAAGGAGACAGGGCCCATACGACAATGGACAAAGGAAGCAAACAAGGTGAAGTACGCAAGAGATTCGAGTTGAAAGTGGGAGGAACGACAAGCGTCGACGGATGGGTTTCACCTCACCGGTCTGGTTGGCCCTCTTTTATATGCCCCCGGTGCGCTGGTCAGAGTTCTGTGAACACACGATTGGCATTCCAAGTGTCCCGATCGTCGAGTTGGCATGCTGCACCGGAGAAGTTTTTGGGCGATTGCGGGTTTTGCGTTCTCGCCAGTTGACCTCTAGAGTTGAGGCAAAGTATGCCTTCTGGTTGAAAAGCACGCCCTTGGTGTTCGTGCGGTGTGACTTCGAGGCGTATTGGCGCAAATTTGTTGCGTTGAAGGTGGAGAACACTCCTATGACCCACACGAGATTTGATTGAGCTGCCGATTATCATGCCAGTTTTTCGCGCCAATGCAATACTGGATTACCGTGACGGACAGCTGGAGAGTTGTGGACATGTTTGCGTCTCTTCAAGTCGAATGTACACCAAGGGTGGGAAAAAGACAACCTGGCCCGACAACAGACGCAAACGTCTAGCTAGCACGTATCACAAGCAGCACACGCGACATCCACCAGTTGACCACGACCCACATCCACCAAAAGCATTGTTTCCGGCTATGGCCATGTCGATCGTGGGCACTTGGTCGGTCGCCATGTCGTGCGAACTTGAATACATCTACCCAAGGATATCGGTGCGTTCATTTCTGTTTGGAAAATGACAGTGAGATTAGCAGTCTGAGATAAGGTTACGATGACGTACGTAGTGGATGGTGATCGGCGGCCTCGAAGACAACCATTAAGATCACGGGCTCTCCCATAACAAGACAGCGGAAGATGTGGCACCACAGCGTGGCCAAAAAACTGTTGATCCCATCCGATTGTATCCCCAGGATGCCCAGGATGAGGGTCAGAAAGGCACCAACCGTGAGCCCCACACACAAGAATGGTACTGCACCCCATCACGGAGCTGGATGCGGCATGTACGTATGCTAGTCGTCAGAAACGTCACTATTGCAAACTGCCAGGAAACTCGTTACAAACCACCCACCAACGTGTATAAGAGGCCGTGCGGACTCCTGAATCCCCGCCATCAGTCAGCACTTGGATCTGAAGGCTCGTACTACAAGGCAAAACTGCTTACGCCGTATTGTAGCTCGGATCACCCAAGAGGGTCTTAGGCACGCGATCCAAAAACCATCTACCGACCAGCAGCCTGGAATGACTGCCACCAATCACAAAAGAACGGAAGTCAATATACAAGAGCACTACACACTAGAAACGAAAACTTGCCATGGAGTTGTCCCCGCCCTCCGGCCACGATGAATAGTCATCGGGAACAAGGAAACACCAAAGGGTCCACCCCAGAGCCATTCCCTTGTGGGTTCATCAGCAAAAGCATGCACAAAATACCCGACCCTACCAACATTCCCTCTCGCGTTTCGTGAAGAAGCCATGTAGGCAAGCCTACATTGCCATGGCAGCGGTCTCGGGACCATTGTTGTCAACGTCCAATTGATGGCACGCGCGAGTGCGTGAAAACCTCCAACAGGAGAGCAACGGACCAGGAGTCGGGCTGAGACGGTTGAAGCCTTGCGGGGTCGCGGACTAGCTCAACATCCACATCGAAGCAGGGGTCGGAGGCCCAAGAAGAGAGGACAAAGGAGTGCATGCAAGAATGAGCGATAGCGAATACAAGGCGATGTACACAGTTGGAGGGGGGAAACGATGAACGCGACGAAGGTGGGGATATATTTCATCGACCCAGTTGTCCCACTTTTATATGTCCCCGGTGCACTGGTTCAACGTCCGTGCGCGCACGATTGGCATTCAAACCGCAACTTGGAATACCGTTGGCCCGGGTGGATACCGATCTTGCGCGTGAACAAGAGTTACATTTCATTTCTTGCGCCAGTTGACCCGTCATTATAATGTTGAACTGCAAGTGTTTTCTTATCAACAGTTTACCTTCCAGCCCAATAACGCTCAATGTTCGTCGTGGTGAGGTATGTTGAGTTGGAGCGTCGGACTTGTCAACCTGCCACCATCTTATGAAATGACTCAATCGTCGCCACGCCACGATCTTGGTATGCTCGGCGGCCAGGTGC
Organism: Boletus reticulatus; assembly: GCA_038093535.1. NCBI lineage: Eukaryota > Fungi > Basidiomycota > Agaricomycetes > Boletales > Boletaceae > Boletus > Boletus reticulatus. The sequence continues at coordinate 7,672 of JBBPSJ010000414.1, forward strand.
GCGGAATGAATATTTGTTTGACGTTTGTTAGCAAGGCACTAGGTGTCTAGTAGGAGTCGTTCGGTCCGAAACTTCGGATGATTTCAACTCCGACTCGTGCGCCAAATTTTCCGCGGGGACGACCATCACTCGCCCGGACGACACCAAACACCGACTCCTGAATCCACAGTGGAGATGGCGTATCTCCCTACTACTATTTGACTTGAGGAGTGTTGTGTACCATTTTTCAAAGACGATATGCAGATTCACTATGAAACTTGAGCTGGAATCTGAATAACACACTGCCAGTGGTAAGGTCGCTGAAGTGACATGCATGAACGAACGTTTACTTCTTCCCTAGACTAGGGAGAGTCTGTCCCATGCCCCTTCACATGCATGAAGTCGTGGTGGAAAGAACATCGCCAGTTGCACTCCTCCAATGAAGTACCACCACGCAGGAAACCACCGTACAACGTTCTGCGCACCGTTTGGGGGTAGGTACGCAGTTCCTTTTCTGCAGAACAGGTTTTCGAACCAATCAAGCTGGCTACAAACATCATTTGCTTCCCATGGCCATCGAGTTTGACGTCGGCATATGCGTACTACCCACGCGTAACAGCGTTGAGTGAGTCGATACAATTCATATCTAACTGAGTATAAGCTGAAGCAAACTCTTTTGCGCTTAGCAGCCAACCAATTGGCTTTCTTGACGTCTTCCACTCAATTTGTTACCCTGCCAGTGTTGCCACGAGCCTTTCTCATTGAACATGCACGATGCTCAGAGAGCCAAATAGGGTCCTCGGGGCTGGCCACGATATGACTATTTCGTAGACAGGCTGTGATAGGCGTCATCTCGCATCCATTAACTGTATTCGAGCTTCAACGAGGAACTTACATTTGAATAGGAATACCCCTGGGTAAAGATAATCGGATGACGGTCAAATGTATTTGTCTAAGACTGCCCCGTGTTATGTCCTCAATCCTACGGCACGGCGGAAAGGACAATGCCAGACTAACCATTACTAGTCATTCAAAGTTATTGCTTCCATTACTCCCGGAGCTAACCCGAAGTGCCTCGCACGATATCTCAATTCCAATACAAACGGCTGTCATAAATGTCATCAGCACATTGTCTCCCCTGGCCTGTGATATCACAATGAACTGCAATCGGGGGGGTGGCTCCGTGCTACTCTACATCAAGAAGTGGATACATTCGGTGCTTCGTATCGTTCAATTTCCGTCATGACTTTTTTCTGACGAACGTAATAGGTGAGAGTTGTTATCAGCCCTTTGTAGTAGCAGTGAATGTACGTACTAACTCAATAGCAATATTCACCGATCAAGGGCAACAAACATGCGATGACGCTATTCAAGGTCCTTGGGAACATTTTACACGGGTACCGAGCAAGACCAGATCACGACAGTGGATGACGGACAACTGTATTCCTGTATAATCGCCCAACGTAATACCCCCAACGTTTACTACGTGTTAGGGCGTAAGGAACGGTATTGAATGACTTGTACCACTGGATTCATCACTGCATGGGCACCCCAAACTTTATTTCGCTTGGCCTTGCTTCCAAGATGGAACTGCGACGAGCACACGATACATAACTGGTCAAGGCTGTGCCACCCCGCAAACGAGCATATAAGGCTGAGTCCAATCCCCCCTTCTTCACCCAAAAACCCATTTCCCAATCTTGTACAGCAACTCCCCCGACTATAAAGCAATGTCTGGACCTCCCCCTGGTGTATATTCGATCAAACCTGCTGTGTTTACTACTTCATGGATCGGCGTTGACGGTGCCCCGCCCCTAGTGCGCGTCGTCACCGAACCCAGGCTGGTAAGATTATTCATTTTCAATCACTGGGAGTGATCCATCATTTGTTCGACGCCTGGAGTTCTCGTTGTTCATCTTTTCTGTATAATGAAGGAATGTATTGACGAACCCTTGCACTCTTATAGTTTATCATCGAAGAATTGGAGCTCGGAAGATACTCCATCCGAGCCCAACAGATTCCGGGTTTCCTGCGTCCCGATGATGGGTATATCGCACCTAAATGCGACGAGCCGTATGGCTGGATCATTTCACAAGCAGATGGTCCGGGTGCAGGTTTCACGTCAGTGCATGCCTGCCTTTTCCTGTCGCGTGTATTCCTAACGTCTGGTGTAAAATATGCCAGGATCGAAACCTGGGGTCTTATGCCTCACCAAGCCTGGACTTTCCAAGATCTCAACATTGGGGAGCCTGTACGGAAACTCTATCCATAAAGATTTGTCGATGCTCACCCCATGTACATCACAGGTCGTCCTCGAGTGGCTCCAGGGTTCACCAGGACCGGAGCAGAAGTGGTTCTTCCATCCCTATGATGGTTCGAAGTAGAACATCACCCGAAACTCAGCAAGATTCTGCGAGGAAACTGCTGCAAGTATGTGTTTTAGGAGTTGCGTTGGCAGGAGAATCGGATTGCATTGGTTGACACGTAATTGTATTGAATCGAAATGTAAATGTGTGGAATATGCAGCAGTGGTTCGTGTTTGGTTCGTAGAGTCACCTACCGCCCAATGCCTATCTCGTTCGCCTTGCTCTTCATGCCATCTGATCCATTCTGTTCTCCTTGTCACGTAACGTTGAATCGGTTGAAAGTCGTTGCGGCCTGGTTCGATGACGACTCTCCTTGTTGTCTTTCCTGACCTCTCGTTATTAATTAGATCTATGACAGCGACTCGGAACACATGCACGATTCAGTGGGTTTGTCTTCAAATGATTCCGAGTCCGAGGGATCCGATGAAATCTTTGTACATATCGGTACAAAGGAAGTACACGGAGACTATCATTTCCAGAAAAGAAGCAACGTATTGAGATCGTACAGGTAAGCTTAATTCTGAGCGATACATTGGTAACGCTGTTGAGGTAAACTTGGGGCTCGACAGGCGTAGCAACAGGGGAGAGCTATCCTTTGCTGCTAGTGAGTCCGTGCCATGCATTTTTGATCCGTGCCATGACATCTTGGTGGAAGGAATGATGGCTCTGGGCTGCCTATGTTGACCAAGTATGGAAATGCTGCTGTACGCAGCCTCCCAAACGCTTCGGCAGCGTGGCGCGCAGGACAGAATGATATAGACTTGGCGGGAGATGACTTCTTTGACGATTACCACCATTTTCTTGGGGGATACGACTCTTACTCACTGTTTGTTTACTAGTAAGGCTTCTTGCGATATCCATTAAGCAATGGCCCAGAGAGGATCTACTAGGCTAGGTTAGTCACTGGATTAGTAGTACAGCCACTTGGCTGCTGCCACGCACTGTGGGAACTTGCGGATCGCTGGTACGAAGATTCAGTTGTTCCCTCCACCGACCAAAATGCTCAAGTCTATCACGAGTTAAAATCGGGAGAACGACGAGGGAAGGGGTCTCATGTCACGTTTTGTGTACCCCCAGTGCGCCATTTGAAAGTCTAAGCGCTCAGCGCACGATTGGCTGCAATACTGCGACTCGGACTTTCAAGTGCCTTCATAGGAGTTGGTCTTCAATTCCGCCAGTGCTAGAATAATACCACGGAGAATGCAGAGTTGATCTTAGTCGAACCAAACGGTGTCGCGCTGAATGATAGAATGGTAAAATACCGAAGTCCATGCCACATACTAGTACAGTATACAAGATTCATAGTTCTCATAGGAATCGTGGGTAAATTAACTTTAAGTTCCCGAAAAACATGGACGGAAATCTAGTCAACAAGTGAGTAAAGCACAAGAGACAAACTTAACCCAACTTCAAATCCTTGAAGTCCGGGCAGTTTGAATACTCGTGTTCGAGCTTGGCGTGTGTTACCAACCACTTGTCCAATATGCTGATGAATTGAGCATGTGATACTTCTGTGCGTCTCCCCGTTGCGCGCATGCTTTCCCCGAACGCTTTTACTGTGTCCCATAAAAGGTTGCGGATAGGGAAGTGCAGATCTTTCGGCCAGTTGTTGTTGAGGCAATCCCTGAGCTCAGCGCTCTCATCCAGAAACTTTGCACCGTTACCATTTTGGATACCGAAGCCTTTTAAATGACCGATAGCGACTGCCTCTCCTTCCGCCCAATCAGCATACTTCTTGGGCCAACTCGTCGTATGCGGTAGGCATCCGGACCCAATGGGCCGAACAAATCCATTGTCGTGGGCATTCTCCAACTCCGTCTTGGGAAGAGGGCCCGCGTAGGAGAAAAAGAATAGGAGGAGGACATAGAAGAATGACTCCACATCATCGAAATGGGTATGTCTCTCGCCCATGAGGACGTTGAAAGAAATGTAGGGGAAGGTACCCTTGCGATCATGCGAGTGAGTGGCCGATACGAAAATTATGTAGAGATATGCTCACCGTTCGGATCCCTTTGACGTGCTTCGTCTCGTCTGTCCATCGGGGGAGGGGTGTGCTCGACTCCGCGTGGTCAGTAGGTCGGTCGACGGATTGAGTCGATGAATATTGCGTGGGTTCCTCTGCATCCTGCAAAATGGCCATGTCGAAGTCGATCACATATCCTCTCTCTTGCCAAGGATAAAGACCCAGGACGATATTGTTCTCGCTGATATCACGGTGTAGAATACCAATGCTTGTAAGAAACTCGTGCCCTGTCACGTCGTGGCATCAATATAAAGCTCAATGACCACGTGTGCTCGAGATACATACCCAATAGTGCCCCGCGTAGGCCCCGCACAAAGTCATGCACACCCCAGAAATATTTCACCGGTCTCTTCAGCTCAGAAACAGATACGTTGAGCACCCGATTTTCAACGTTCACAAGATGCATCTGTTCGTCGAGAAACCCTCTGATGGCACCAAGGGTCGTGCACATCTGTCCCTTCCTATCAGCATCAAACGTGCTAAAACGATGTGAATAAACAGAATCTTAAATTGCTTGAGACAACATACTTGATTGGCACGATCACGTTAGGATGAGGATTCTCCATCAATTTGTTCATCACCGCAACCTGGTCATCTGTTCGTTCCAGATCTTGCCACGACATCTTCAAAGCTAGTCTCGCATTCTCGTCACTAAGATCGACCACGCAAAACACTGTCGTTCCCCGTCCACGGATAGAGCTGGACGTGAATAGTATCCCCAGGCATGTGTGTCGGTAAACGCGTAGCGGGAAAAACACCATCCGATCCTCTTGCGCGGTGACCGATTCGTCGATCTTACGTTTCTTTTTTCGTCTGTCTTGATGGCCTCCTTCTTCGATATTGGTGTAAGTTCTCTTCGAAGACGCAGAAGACGCAGCAGGGGGAGGCTGGCGGCGAGCGAGCAAAGCATTCTGAGTACGGGAAGAGCCGAGAAGTGCCTTGGCAGTGACCGAAGCACTGCGGTTGGAAGCAGCGGAAGCACTCCGAGTGCGAGAGGAGATCGGAAGCGCATCTGATGCAGCATCAAGGACGTGGGAAGACGAAACCCTGGCTGACTCCACAGCATTAGTTGTTTGGGCCACGCGAGAGGCGGTTGCAGTGGAAGGTACATTCGATGCCACGGAGCGACGG
>JBBPSJ010000415.1:0-13144 GCA_038093535.1 Boletus reticulatus
ATCAGCTGACTTGCTTGACTCTGATTGCATAGCTCCTGGCATCCAACAGCTACATGACTGAACCCAACATACCATATCTTCATTTGTTAGTTGCTCAAGTCAGGCAATCTGTTTGCAGGCTCAAATGAAACTTGTCACATGCAAGCTTTTGGAGCAGATATCATGAACACAACTCCACTGTTTGAAGATCTGGCATTTTAAGAAAGAGCTAGACAATGCTAATACCACTGTTGGGGAGTGGTGTGATGCAATTTGCATTTTTGGACATTCTCTTCAATCCCCTGTTTTGTGTTCACCACACCACCTCTGTGCCTCCTGTGAGTTGTTCTGTCTGTACACATCAACATATTTATTTACTCCAATAAAGGGTTGGGCAGACATACTCATGACAAATAATATTTCATTGATCTCTGTTAGCATTTACATATATACATTCTTGAAAAATACTTGTAACTATGTGTCACCATCTCCCCCACTACCCTCATCCTTGCATCCTCATACCATCGCCTGGTTCAATGAAGAAGGTCCAGATCATATTATTGCAGACGAATTAGGAGCAATTGGACAATGTCATTTACGCTCGTGATGGTGGTGTACTTTAGATTGATGCACTTTACAGAAGAGTCTTGGGTATGTTGACATATATCCAGGCTACAAATTTCTGATGTACTCAGTACATCATACGTTTCTGTCTTATTTAAAGACAATTTAGCTTTGACTCAGAGACCTGAGCTAAAATATCCATCATTGAGTTCAATGTCCATGGCCTCACAGTCACATCAGCAACAGAATTACATTTGAATCAAGGTTGACACTGGGTTGGCATTTTGCATGTTGTACTTTTTGACTACACTCTCATATATCTGGTTTGCTGTATGGTCAGTGTTTCCCATGCCTAATCACAGTGATTCAATTCTAGGCACATGCATGAGCTTCTTAGGTTCACATAGATCAGTGATATCACAAATGGCTTGCATTGCCAGGTTCTCCTTACTGTTCATGAATAGAAGATTGTCAACCCATACAGGGATAATCTCGATGGAATCAGCGGTATATCATACATAAACACAAGGATCTGTATAGATATGGTTGAATTATCCCACCGAGTTTACTATCAAGATCTTTAGTCCATTCCTGGTGAGATTGCTTTAGCCCATACAGGTTCTTTAGTAAGTGGCATAAATATGATGTGCCTTCTGTATAGCCTTCAGGTTGATCCATAGATATTTTCTTTTTGAACTTTCAGAAATCTCTAGGTAAGCCCCTTTTACATCCATTTAGTGGATCTCCCAATCTTTGGCTATAGCGAGCACACCAATTCTCTCAAGGCATACCATAATCCATTCTAGGAATCTGGATGAACCCAGAGTCTGGCTGCAAGATGAGTCTTATATTTTTGTAGTCCTGTCTTCACCATATTTCAAACAAAGACCAATTTATTAGATATATGTTTTCAATTCTTGGGTGGATCCACATGCTCCCAAACACCCATGCATTACAGTGATTAAATGCTTGGTCTGAATGGCCAGCCTTCTCCCATTCATGCCATCCTGGTGAGCACATTGCTTCCTTGAGTGTTTTCAGATCTTTGCCATTATACTGGTTTCAGTGAGTGGAGAACACAGTGCTATGGCTGCTATCAATGCTGATTGGTCAGTATTGGAGTCATTGTCTTCATCATCTTTGTCCTCCGCAGATCAGATGGTTGATGCATAATGTATGGCATAACTGAGTAGAGGCACTTAGTGTTCATATATTGCATGGCAGGTAATTTACAAGGGCCTCGATATATATATATTATTTGCATGTACAAGAATTATGATAGCAAATGGACACCAAATATCTCTTCATATATGGTATTATTTCATGTATTGTGCACTCTGTGTGACAGCAAGAACACATCAGAGGTATTAAATCATTCCACTCTTTCCCTGAATCACAACCATCTATATTATTCTTCCACCACCATCCTTTCATCAAGGAATTCTAGAATACTCATGTACTCCAACAACATTTGAAACCTTGATTTGTCAGGCAGTTGGGTTAGCAATCAATGGAACCAGACAAGACAGACTCCCAAAATTTTAATGAATAATAAATAGGTAAGCTCACCTAGAGCACCACATTGTAGATACCCTATGTAGGACAAAAACTGGTCTTGTAAGGATATTCCTGATTGAGCCTGCACCTCTTAAGGGTAGTGGCAACTTGCCAAGGGACAAACTGTTAGTGTTGGTGATTTCGCACCTGATTCATGCCTCATTTCGTGTTCTAACCATGCCCATGTTGTTCTCCATGGTCACTTTACTTACCTACCGCTTTTCAGCTTCTCTTTAGCTTGTTGTGGTGTTTCTACCCATACAGGACTTTACCTTTGCATATCCCAGTCAATTGTGGCTGATCTGTTTATTGTTGTTTACCTTGAAGCGTACTTACTCCCTGGAGCGCCACTTTGTATCCTTTGGTTACTCACTGTGGACTCCAGGTTAGTATCACCTTGTTATTTCTTTCAATATCATCTTGGTTACTCACTGTGGACTCCAGAGTCGTCCTGAGTTGATCCAGCAAGTGGCTAGTCCGCTTCATTAAGCATCTTCGCTTTTATCACAAACCTCAATCTTGTTATATTTGATTATGAGCATATTGTGTGAAATTTTCCCCATGTATTATCTTGTGATTTGAAGTCAAACACATGTAATATGCCCTGTTTATTGGAAGGAACATTGTCTATGATTTTCATCTACTAAATAAATGGCTGTTGTCCAACCCAATGAAAATGTGGTTTGAAGAAGCCAAATGTGTGGTCTGATGAGACCCTTTGAGATGTTGTTGATGGTGATCTCTGAGTTATTGCTCAGACACCACTCCAACTCCATGAAAATAATTGAAACAGCACTATTTGAGTTTCATTCACCAGATTATTTGGCGCATGGATTATAGCAGGTATCTGAAAGTTGTCAAATGGATGTGCAACTTGAAGGAATACACATGGCTAGATGGTGAAACAAGCCATCAAAACTCAGGAGCAGGCAGGCTTAGCCTATTAGTGATGCATCATGGAGTTAGGTTAGTTTTGATGAGCATATCCATGGTAGTGCAGATGCAGTAGGAAAGAGAACAGGTAGAGAGGTTGACCACATCAATCAAATATGTATGTGGGCACATAGTTCCCAAGCCCATCAGATGGACTAGTTAGTGTTGGGTTATAAAGGGTTTGATGATCCACACACCATTTCATTGCTATTTTATGTCTAATGGCAACTTTTACCAGAGATCACTGTGGCATGGACACAGGCTACTGCATCTGGGGCAACAGTCTCTTTGGCGATCCCAGCAGTGAATGAGTCCAATGTCACTTTACAGATGCAAGTTGTAATGTTATAACATCAAATTTCCATGCTACAATGCTCAGATGTAGTAGAGGTACAAGAAACTGTCAACTAAGTGATTAAAGAGTATGGTAGCCCTTGGATCCACTCTCATATTGTGCATGTAGCTGGCATCACCATAGTAGGGCCTTTAGGGGACTAGTATGCTTGATATTCACATTACCAAGCTCTGTGGATGAAGAAATGGAGTATGCACTATGAATGACTTTTGAGAGCAAATTTTTGGTGTCAACATTGAAAACAGTTGTTTGATCCAGCATACATGAAATATATAAATGTTGCATGGCCATGGCAATCATCATATATGTATGTCTTCTTGGAAGAGTAGCCTACATTTCTGTGGTCAAACTAACTGTAATTCCAGGTTCTATAAGTAAGTTGCCCTCTCACTCTGGCATTGTTCATGCAGTATTACAATAGTCAACCAGCCTCATTTGACATTCATTTCATATTCCCATGTTGTTCTCCATGGTCACTTAATTATCTACCATTTTTTAGCTTCTTGTTACTTTGTTGTGGTATTTCTACCATGAATGCCACACACAATGTTGTATCCTTTGGTTACTCATTGTGGAGTCCACAATCAGATGATTCTCCATACCCATCCAGAAATCATTTTGCACTTGTACCTGATTGATTACATTTAATTCTGATCTCATCTACAATCTGCATGTCCCTTCCTCCTGCTACCTCCCCATACCCTTGTGTACACTTCTTTAACCTTCATTATATACTGTTATTCGTGAAAAATCTCCCAAACCATGTCATCATTCAAAGGAATAAGTTATCTATGCTGTACTCACATCCCACATTGAGTAATACACTTTATAAATGAGGCTACAGGTGTGGATTCAAAGGTGCACATTGTGACAGAAATCTAATCTAAATCACAAGATCCTAAGACATGGGTGTCAACCCCAATAGAAAGTTTGGGTAAGCATAACTTGACATCATGTTACAAAGTGTATCTAATAGAGAATACTTGATCCAGCTTCTTGATCTTTTCATTCACTATTATAAATGTTATCTTAGAGGCTTAAGGATCTAGAAACAAAATGATAATGAAGGATTGACAGACATCAAGACCAGTACCTGCTTCTTATACTTCTGTTCATAGTATGTATACTGAAGAGCATCTATAATATCATTAAGGGAGAAAGATATTAATATTCAAAGTTCAGCACTTACCCATCTCTTTAGTTGTGTGACATCTTGTATAATTACCCCTGACTAGCTATTTGCTGCTGCCAGAGATGACCCAAAAGCCTTAGGAGGTGATTAGAGAGAGTAGATACTGTCATCAAATAGTTTGAGCTACAATTCATGGCTGTTTGCCAACTTATCTTGTGCATTAAAATGTCAACTAGATCATTAATATCATCATAAAGAAACTTGTCCTGACCTCCTGGCTTCTTAGTGATAGGCGGTGCTGTACTAATCCCAAGAGGTCCTGACTACCTTGTCCTTGATGTGCCCCAAGGTGTCTTTAATAGATGCCTGACAATGACTGAGGATTATGATTTCACACCTCATTTAGCATTCATGTTGTATTCTAACCATGCCCATGTTGTTCTCTTTCAGCTTCTTTTTAGCTTGTTGTGATGTCTCTACCTATATAGGACTTTACTTTGCATATCCCAGTTTATTGTGGTTGTTCTGTGTACATTTGTTTACCTTGAAGTGTACTCACTCCTAAAGTGCCACATTGTATCCTTTGATTACTCAATAACCTCTTAATATCATCATGGTTACTTACTATGGACTCCAGAGTTGTCTTAAGTCATTGACATCCAGCAAGTGGCTATCTGCTTTCATAAGTATTTTCGCTCTTAACAGAGTATTGGCATGGAATGCACACATGTTCCATCCATCTTATGTGGCCAAGAGATGCTTCTGATTGTTGTGGGTCTGATATAATTTGCAAGGCTAGGAAGTTATCAGGGTTCCTGTCTTTGTCAAGTTCTCTGTGTGTTTTTTCCAAGGGAATCATTCGAATGCAAACAAAATGCAATCTCAATGAGATAGGCTTAGAATCATGTTAGCCCTATATGAATTTCATACACTAAATCTGGATAGCCTGGGAATTTTAAACACAGGTCCTCCCACTAGTATGGGGGTGCCTCAACCACTAGGCTCCCTCCACAACTTTGTCCAACACATGAATCAATTTATTGAATTTCAATTTCAAAGTTGGGAGTCAGGCTGTCTGCATATTGCCAGGGACAAGACCACTGGGTGTGATTCCATTGAGTCTTGTGGCATATTGACCACTGAGACAGACTTGCTCAGAGACATCAAAAACCCAATCACTAATGCAAAGCTTGCAAGTTCTGTTTTGATCTTTTACTATATTACAGCATATGCTATAAGATATATATCCATTGATGAATCAAGGATGATCCTTATGTATGGATGTTGTCTATATCCACAAATATTGTCTGTGGCAGGGTGATCTGTACTATTTCCTCTCCAGGCAAATAATAAGCCCCCTGACTTACTATAAATGTGCTTGCACTCACTCTGAATGTCTCAGTTAATTCTCATTGTTCATGCCTTTATATTGAGGGCAGGTTTCACTGCTATCACTGCCATCACACACAAGATGCCGTCTTCTGCTTCCAGGACATCATGTGGGCGTGCTGACACTCTGACCACAATCATCATTTATGTCAAGGCCTTAATGGTCAGTCAAACAAGAGAAAGATGTGTCACACAAGAATTTGATGAATTGGACAATAAATCTTTGTAGAAGAAGTGACTATTCACATTGGGTGAGTATACAATCTCTCACTGGAGATTTTTATTACTGCAGAAATGTGACCAGAGGGGGCCATGGCCTGCTTGAAACAACTACAAACTGATTAGTTTTGGTCTTGATTAGTGTCATAATATTAGACAGTGAAGCCACCAGGAAGGGCATTGCATCTAGTATGTGATGGATGGCTCAAAGAGAGGATCTGGTGCTGAACTCATCCACAGTGCTGAACTCACACTGTGTAACTTGCCCACAGGATACAATGGTATAGCTTGGTCCCTCCCCCTCATTGCTAAGCTCAAGGCTTCTCGTCCTGACACCTGCTAGATGGTGATGTTAGTTTTGGTGATTTCGCACCTCATTGCTACTTCATTTTGTGTTCTAACCATGCTGTTGTGCTCCATGGTCACTTTACTTACCTACCACTTTTCAGTTTCATTTTAGCTTGTTGTGGTGTTTCTACCCATCTTCCCAGTCCATTGTGGCTGATCTGTCTATTGTTGTTTACCTTGAAGTGTAAGTAACTTACTCCCTGGAGCACCACATTGTATCCTTTAGTTACTCACTATGAACTCCAGAGTTGTCCTGAGTTGATCCAGCAAGTGGCTAGTCCGCTTCAATAAGCATTTTTTCTGAAAGTCTTGATTGGCACATTCAGTCAGGTCTGATTCCAGAGGTAAAATGGAGGCACATGTCCAGTGATCTAAGTCTTGTAAAAGTGGAATATACACTTGGAACCCCTGTCAGAGGTGAAATTGAAGGGAACTCCATGCTTGAAGAAGATATGGATGAGAAATAGTTTCACTAGTTCAGCAGAGGTGATGGTATTGTGTGTAGGGATGAAAATTGACTGTTTAGCTAGTAATGAAGTAGTAATGATGTGCAAAATCACCAACACTAACAAGCACTGCAACAATATCATAATGTGCTGCACAAGCTGGCAAATGATCCACCAGATGCATTATATCTGTGACAACCATGTCCTGGCTTCCCATAATGACACAGACAATGATTCTCTGGTTTCAATCAAATCTTGGGTGCCATGGATGTTGAACACTTTGACACATACATCAATTCTTTGCTTGTCAAGTTGCAAGGGGAATGTGATGAGCTCCTCAATTAAACAAATTTTTTTTTCTTGTCATGATGACCATGAGCTAACAGAACACTTCCCCAGACTGTTCTTTGTCTTTGAGCTCTCAAATACTCTGTCAAAACACCTATTCTTCATTTCATGTGCTAACCAAACTCATGGCCTTTTGTAATTACCTCTGGCTTTTGTGTGTATCATCCTTCACTGGGTTGCTTTGATCTTCCAAACTGAAATGAGGGTGTATTCAGAATACCTTGTGGGCCAGGTGAGAATCTCCAACATCCAGTCCTGCCAGACTTCCTTCAGCTGAACAATCTGCCACATGGTATTATCTTGAGGATTGCATTGATGCAGGCAGTAGTGAGCAGAATGAAGCCTTGGATTTAACATGTGTGTGGTCATCACAATTGTAATAGTATGAGTTGAGGTTTAATAAACTAAGTATAATATGGCAAAACACATGGACACATCAAGGGCCCAATTGGCCATTGTGTCAAATTTAAAACTCAGGAACAATGTTTGGAAGCATCAGAGGTGTCAGTTGGAGTGCCACTCAATAAACCATGGATTGGCTTTCATGAGCACCTTTTGAAGGGCTTGCTGGAGAATGATCAGTCCCATGCCTCCTCTGAAATGAGGATGATTTTTTGTCCACTGTGATTTTTATATCTTGGTCTATAGTTGTCTAATTCATTTGCCTCCAGCAAGCCACAAACTTGAAGTAATCTGATTGCATTGTGACTGGCTTGTGCATAATATTTCGATGTCTGCCACTTCATCTGCTGTGACCAATATTCCCCGATGACCATCCTGCAGAGTGCCATGAGTGAACATCTGGACTGCACTACATGCAGCATTAGACCCTTCACCAGGACATGTAGCATTGCTTCCCTTTCAACTTGCTAATGATCAGCAAAGCAATAACCATTCTGAAGAGAGTTGCCAGGGTACATGCAGACTCCGCTTGTTGTTATCTTCCATTAGGGTTCAGATACAGTTTGGGGTTTGCCATGGACTATAAAACTTTCTGACTGCAAATACATCTTATTATCTAAAGTCTTTGATTTTATCATGGATGAGAGGACTCAGACACTGAATCTGAATCTGGAAGTCCAGATGCATATACACGGAGATCAAAAATCAAGGGCTTCTGACTGCTTCTTGCATCACTGATTCAACAAAGGTCTGGATCATGTTTGATGTGTAAAGGTGTGTTCTACTCACTAACTGTTCCCCATGGGGCTGACAATAAATCCAGTGGAAGAGCTCAAAGAGTATGGGTGGGGTGCACCAGAGTGTTACAGACAACCCAGCAAACAAGCCTAGTCATTAATGGGTTGCTCTTGTGTCCAAACCACCATGCCGAGCTGGATAGATACAACTATTTCATATGTTGGGATTCTGAGGTGAGTACCATCACCATTTTAGTCCTACCACTATTAATATCTTCTTTTGTCAGACTGGGGCTTTCATATTTGTAAATTATCCTGACAATTCAATGATAGGTAATTCCATGGTAAGAAGATTGGCCTTTGGATTAAGGAAGAAGATGCACCTCTACCATCATTATTTATACTCCACAAGTCAAAAGTTCGTCTCTGGCACTGTTATCAACCTAAACCATCAATGCCCAACAATCTAGTGTTTACATAATGTACATACTCACTAAGCTCATTGAAGAGGGGCTCAATGTCATTGACATGGATGCTAGTTTGCGTAATAGATGTACGAGTCTACATAGTTGGACATCATTAACATAAGGTAAATGTGGCTAAGCCCATGGGCACCATTGGAAGTACCTTCATATGAGCTCATGGGTATTATACATACTGCACAGCACTAATGTCTAATTAAATTTTGATGTTCCAAGCAACCTCAAGGATGTCCCAAAGTCAGTCCAGCAAAATGTAGTGGGTGATGTGTTTTTAACACTGCTCACACCATTTTCAATGTATGAAAATAATATTTCTGAAGCATATTGAGTGAATGCTGAGGGTCATATTCACAGTGAGTGTTATGACTGCTGATGGCATAATCACCATTGAGTCAGGTGGAAACTTGATCACCAGCTTCAACTCTTTAAGGACAAGGTGACCTTCCTTTTTGTGGTTGAAATCTCCCAAGTATTACAGGCCTACACATCACTTGTGGGCTTACTTGCTGTCTTCTTTTGCAACACAACCCAGCCACCCCTAGCTGCTTTCAAGTTATTCTCTGTGGCATCAGTCAACACCACCATGTTCATTTGTATGATGGCACTACAGTGTGTACATGCCACTTGTATGACTGGTACAGTGTTTTCCTCTGTGTTACATGCTCTATTCCTGGCCTGTCTACTGAAATGCTATCAGTTAGGTCCACAGTGTAAGCCATTTTTCCCTTACTCTGCTTTGGCTTGTATTGAAACTCACCATTCCCTTCAAAATCATACACTGTGGGTATGTGTTGCATGGTGAGGTGAAGTATTTCAAGAGGAACAATCTCAATACTTCATGCAGTGCCCAGAGATAAAAGAAAGGGTCAAACACTTTATATTGGAATGCCCACAATACACACATGAATGGTGCAATACTGAGATGTCACATGAGTTGCACAGCACACAACATCCCTCACTTACTTTCCAACCCCTGAGCTGTCCCCCACTTTCTCAACTTTGTATATTCAGTGATATTTTGGCTCACACTTAAGAGACAGCTTAATGATGTATCACGCAAATCATCAGAACTAACCACACAACAAGATATCTTCACTTAGACCAATCACATCAACCCCTACTCATTGATGACAGAAAGACTATTGCAACTTGTGGCCAGGCCATAGGGAACAACAAGTGAGCAAGGTTGAGGGGAGAAAAGTGGGTAAATACAGCAGACCCAAAATCTGCCACCAACTCATAATACAAGACTTGGAGACTCTCAACACCATCAACTGCAACACTGACAGCACAAACACTACCCAAACTTTCTACCCTTTTTTTCTTCATACTTTTCATGCTGTACCCCTTAGGGATTCCTATCATACATGATTGCCCTCTGGGATCACCAAGTAAATGACACCCACAGCACACATCAGCCGACCCACCAAACCTAATTCAGAAGACTGCTTGTCTAAAACTGTCAGTGGGAATAACAGGACTGAGGGGGGAAACAGACAGTGCTAAATAGACATGTCTCCACTATAGACTTGTACACCATGGAGAAGCTCAAGCAATGCTCACTTTGGTCACTCATGGACTTCTCTAGTTCACCACACATCTTCGTGAGATTTCTTCCTTGTGCTCCTGGGAGCAGTATCTCTGGTTGATCTGTTGCACAAGAGTGCACATATCATGGATGTTGTCAAGCTTGCCATGACGAGTGATCTTGTCCTTGATGTGATCTGGAAGTCCATTATAGAAACTCTGGCCTCCATCTTCTGAGCAACTTCCTTAGTCTTGATTGTCTTCTTCATCTTCTGCTATCCCTTTTTCTTGTCATTGTTCTCTTGCAGATGCTTACCACTCTCCTTGCTCTTTCTCTTCTTGCTGTCATTCTCCTTTGAAATCTCTTTTATCTTGCCCTTCTTTCTCTCCTTTGCTATTCCACTCTTCTTCTTACATACCTTCTCCTTCTCCTTTCTCTTTATATCATATTCTCCTATCTTCCTTCATAATCAGTGCAATGTACTCTAGGTTGTGTTTAGCATGCAGTGGATGCTTGCACTAGGCATCAACACCCTCCGGATCATGACAGCTGATAACAAATTTGCTGACAAGGTTATTAAATAGTCAAAGTAAAATCATCTTGTTGTTTTATTCTTGACAAAGTCATCTAGATCTATGCAATTATCCACAAGCTGTTCAAATACCATGTGCATCATCACCAGGATTCATTGGAAAAAGCAAAGGCCAATGTGATCCAGCTGTTTTTATTTCAGATGGAAATTGTTGTACAGGTTAAAGAGGAGGTAGTAGTGCTAGAGAAAATGCTCAATGTATGTAATGTAATGTTTTGAGAGCTTGTATTTGATGGATGGATTCACATTGGGTGGCATGGCCTCATATAGTAAACCTGTAGGTTTGTTGCTACAAGCAGTAATGGAGTACCACACAACTCAGGAATAAACATGTATATGATAGTGTTGTGGTAGTTGGGGAGGCATCA
Organism: Boletus reticulatus; assembly: GCA_038093535.1. NCBI lineage: Eukaryota > Fungi > Basidiomycota > Agaricomycetes > Boletales > Boletaceae > Boletus > Boletus reticulatus. The sequence continues at coordinate 11,380 of JBBPSJ010000415.1, forward strand.
AATTCAGACTCCACTAGACTGGCTGGCTGGTCATATGCATTCTTAGAACACCAGACTAGTCAGAGAGAATTTCTGACTAAGCATGAGTCCCACTAGTGCTTGAGACATGGTCTGTATAAAATTCATCGTTACTCAGTTCTGGATGTCTGGTCATGTTGGAAGAATCCTATAAGGTGGGTTGTGTTCAAGTTGGGCAACATCTGACACTACCACTCCTAGTGCCAGCAGTGACTAGCACTGACCTATATATATTAGTAATACCATGACATACAACTAACACATTTTGCATGTGCATACATACATATGTTGCTGGCAAACCTTCCATCCCTACAATATGTGCTCAATATCTTATCTATTCCAATGTCCATCAACAAAGTGTTCTTGTTCAATTGATACTTGCTGGCTATCTTGAAGCCATCATGATGCCTGTGCGGTGTCCCCAAGTTTGCAGCATTGTGGAGTATCAGAGGTCCTGACAATGCTGACTAATTCATTAGATGGTTGGGTGTCTAGTTGTCCCTTGCACAATCAATCCCCCACCCTCTCAGACTCACTCATGGATTCAAATGAACTTCATGACTCCAAACTGTTAGACTTTGCACCCTTCAACTTCCACAGCAACCAACTTACAGTCTACTCCACAATTGCTTGGGAGCACTGCAAGGAGCAAAGATCTTCTCATCACCAGTGTTCAGTCAGTAGAGATATGAATTTTGTTCACTCCCTGCTGCTGCTTCTAATCTACTCTTGCACATAGACCACAAGATGTTCATTTGTGGATAGTGAGAGATACCATAGATGTGAAGCTTTCTGAAATAGACTTGGTGCTACATATAGTCATGGCTTCTGAACTGTATGGGTGGATGAGGGTCAGACAATAAAGGACACAGCCATTCTCTTTAAGACATGTCTTCAATGAGTTCTATCTATTTGTAATGGTGAGGTAGACTACAACAATTCCAAAGAGATCAAGATGACAGCTAGAAGCCTAGTAGGGATCAGCATACATTCTATTGACTGGTATGCTACATATAACCAACTTTCAAAGTTCCCAGGCTCTAAATGATACAGAGCCATACCCACACTTCACCTGAGGTGTGAACACTGCACTTATCTGTCTTAGGAACCTTATCATTGATGGTCTTCATGAGGCCTCCAAGGAATGATTCAACCAGTTTTTTCTCTATATTAATTAAAAGGAAATTGTGCAGTTCCATTAGGGACAATATTTCATTCATAAATCTGATGTTGTCCTGGTTTCTACTACTCAATTTAGTCTGAGATCTGCTACTGATGCTTGAATATCACTAACAAGCCTTCAACAGATAATTTTGGGTGGTGTAATGTCCATGCTGCTGTTGAGTTCAAATACAAGCATCATGTTCAAGGCCCTCTGATTGTCTACATGGTCAAGTGTAGCACATCTGGTGTAGATGACATGTGTCCTTCCCAAAACTATATTGACAATGTCAAAGAGAGGACTTCTTTTGCAACTAGTTATCTACTGATATCAGGATGTAGGTGAATGGTTTTGAATTGGTGAAATGATAATAATTACCATGAAGTATAAAGCAGAATTTGTCAATTCAAGGAGTCTGATTCTGCTGTTTCTCAAAACACAGAAGTGAAGCTTGACAAGAACAGCAAGATAAACACATCTGACCATGGACTCCAATCTCAAGAGGTGTTTGGAGCATTGTCGAATCAAGGGTCTGGATTCCATTCTCAATTTGTCTTCAGTTGGTTGAAGCAGACAATGACACTG
>JBBPSJ010000416.1:0-13097 GCA_038093535.1 Boletus reticulatus
CCTCTTTGAACAGCAAGCAACATCAGTGTTGCCACATTGGTGCTTAAAGCATTTGAGGTTTCTGTAATCAGGGTATCACACCTACCACCCTTGTGCATGTCTAAAATATACAGTAAATCAGTCAAGTACATCTAGCCATGATAATCAGACTTACTTTCCAATCTGACATATCTTGGTGATTCATCCTTTACAACATCCCAGTACTGCTCCTGAAACACCTTCTCTACTTCACTATCCACATCCTTTGCAGTTAGGCTGCCACCTCCACATCTCAATTTGATCTTGATGTCACGCCTGAACTGATCATACTTGGTGAATACTGCAATCACAGGCACTTTCCATCACCTGTTGAGCTTGAACTATATATCACACAAAACAATACACACCATTCTTGTCTGGACAGATAGCACCAAAGAATTTCATGTCGAGCATTGGCCTATCATTCTCCATTGGAATGCAGTACCTAAAATGCCATATTGAACTGGAATAGCCACTGATTGAGATGACGAACCAGATTGCATGCAATCTATCCCTCAATCGACGGGCAGTTGCCTTCTCGCGAACAAAGTTTTGTACGATTTGCAGCTCAGCTTCATTTCCGGCCTCGAATCCACATGAATCATGGAAGACATAACCATCGTGATTGATGAACTCGAGCTCGTCCTCGATGTCATGATTACCGCGCTAGTTGAGGGCCACTCATATAACTATTGTCACAGTCACGGATCATTGACTGACCTCGGTGGTGGGATCTAAACGAATCTAACGAACGACGATGTCAGAAACACTCGAAACCTGACCACTGGCATTTGCACCGACCTCTTCGCGACGACCATGGATGATCCTGTATATCTTCGGACTTTCCGTCGTTTCACAGACTCTCTGTAAGATGGACGTTTTCCCTGCATTTGCCCTACCAACGATGAGGACCCGAAATTTGATATCGGGAACACGAAAACGCAGTGATGTTTGACTCATGGTTGCTGGTGGGGAAAGAAACGGGATGGGCGAGCGAACGAGACCCGTACGATCGCTCTCGCAGCGCTCGTTTCGTTCTCCGATTCGGATTATAGGAGAAGCATCGCCTCGTGCCGTCGGATCACCCTCGGTCGAAATTCGGTCACAGTTGATGGGCGCATCATTGAAGGCAACTATCAGTGGGGCCAGGGAGAAGCACTGTCGTCATTTTGCATCACTCGTTGTTGAAAATTGCAGTGGGCGATGCATCATTGGGGGCCTCCGCTCCTACTCGAGATCCAGGACCACTCTCCAAAAAGTATATACCCAGACAGTCGTCCAGCCTCCCATTCGCAGTCCTGCAGCAAGAGAGACAGCTGACGGGCCCACTCGAATCCGAGAGATCAGCAGTTACAAAGCGGAGGTGCAATAGCCAAATCGACACCGATGGACGACGCGTATTTACATCGATACGTGTGGCCAAGGATTGCAGCAGTTACATAATCTCCTTCCGGGTTGGCATCCCCGTATATCGTCATGACCGTCACACTTGAGTACTGCCAGTAACGTCGGAAAGCGCCAAACAAATTCTGAGTCCCAGGATGAAAAACTCTCCGTCCGGGCCAAGGACTAAATGGCCTCTCGGTCCTGAGTTCACCAACCAGAGCAAAGAACTCCAAGTCCCGATGTTTAAATAGTTGACTCTGATCCTGGTGCGTCGTGTCTTACTGCGGAACTCGCAGTCTCGTTTGGCTGACGTGGTAAACGGTGAAAGATGGTATCAACCTGGCGCATCACCTTGAACGGTTTCGAGTTTCCGCTCCACCCTGCAGTGCTCACAAACGCCGTTTTACTGCCGTCCTAACTGCCTTAAAGCTCCAGCTTCGGGTGCTTTGGCCAGAATCACAGCACGATAGGGAGTCCGAGTCGAGGTCGACCATTCCTGAAGCTTGTGAGGTCCTGTGCACTGCGAGTGCGTATTGTTGCAGTCTCTTTTTGGATGCTTATCCGCGTTGCTGTTCATTCAGAAGACTGCCCAAGGTATCTGGCATACAGTAGCCTATGCGAACCTCGATGGGCGGCTTACTTTATTTCAGCAAGTCAGGCACCTCGCCAGTTCCAGGACTCACATCTACTTGCTCCTTGGGCATCGATCGACCTCCGCCCATCGGTGCTAACCGTCTCATCACTTTGCCTTGTCTTCAAACATTTAAGATTTCCCACATGACAAGTTCATCCGTAGTCCCGCACTCTCACCTGCCCTCACGTCATTTCCGTGCCCGCGATCACGACGTCATCTTGTCTCATGGCTCGAGAACGCAGAAAAGGACACGTTGCACATGTTGGGTCACTCGTATCACAATTCCACCAAGTCTCGTTGGCGACCTCGGTAGAGAGTTATCTGGCATCCGAACGGTGGTCAGTTCATTACTTTGCCCCACCTCCAAATGCTCCGGGTTCCATCGACCTTCTGATTCTACCTCAGCTTCAAATACTCGAAATCGACGCATCTACCCTCATTTCAACTCTCCATCCAAGATGTCAATTTCCCGAACGACGAACTCATCTGCTGTCTCGCACTCTCACCCTCGCTCATGTCATTCCGTTTCATCCTTTGTCCGCGATCGCAGAATATCAGTGATGTCATCCGTGAGATGGACGTCTTATACATCCCGACGAACGGTGAGACCCTAGAGCACGCAAACACTGGTCCGCTCGTTCCGCAGTTACGCGAGATCACGCTGGCGAGCTCGGTAAGAATGTGTTTAGATCAAATCCTGGGGATGTTTCGTTTGCGTGTGGGAGCAGGTGCACGTGCTGGAGGGATACTGTCTTTTTTGATTGTGGCATGACACGGATATGAATCGGTAAGAGAGTTGCCAGTTTCCGTGCGCCTGGCACGATGGTCTACGAGCATGGACAAGGAGAGAATATGTGGCCATGAATTCACCTTCAAGTTACCTACCCTAGTACATCGACGTTCAGTGGCAAGGTCTACATCGTAACTCTCCTAGCTACCCTAATGTAACTTTGTTTCCCTGGATTCATCGTGATGAATTACGCAATGCTTGATCCATCCAACTCTAATAGTCTAGAGTGTGCGTAACTGCGACCCATGCGACTCGCTGAACACTCGTTTGATCAACTCCAGAGTTCACGGACCCAACAATTTCTTAATCATCTGGCGGAATTTGTCCCGACTTAGGATCTGGCCGCGAGTCCCATACAGCGATCGACAAGAGTCATGAATTTCTTTGCGTCTGTTCGAACGCTCATAGTCTTCGAACGCCTCTTTTAGCACCTCCCAATTGGTTGTCCCAGCGAGATCAGGCTTTAGCGTAAAGTCGAACAACGTTTTCAATACGGAAATGAGGTCGATCGTATATGCCATGAGTAGAGCTTCAACCTCGGGTCTGTCAAAAAATTTAATTGGTGGCGCATCGGAGAGGTGGAATCACCACATACATGTGTTGTAGGACGGCATCCGAAACCCACTTCACGAAGAGGTATGTCAATCCGAGGATTGCTACTGGCGGGGCAATGGGAATAGTACTGGCAGTGATCAACTGCACAAATTGTCCGATTTTGTCCAGGGAAGGTGCACTAGGAGAATGTGAGCAATATATTATATGTCGGATACCGACACGTACGGGTTGGTAGCGGATTGGCCTTTCAGGTCTTGAACAAGATACAACATGAGTTGCTTGAACTTCGTTGCGCCTAAAATCTACTAGCGTTATTAGACAATCGTATTTCCCTCTCGCATACGAATGTTTTTTACCGCATTTTTGTCCCTGAAGTTCCAACAGGTGACGATATCCTGGTGGACCCGGGCAAGGCATTCCCGCAGTAACATGTTCCCCGTACCAGGAGTGATTCCAGTGAGAGCACGATAATAAACTTGTTGATGTTTAGAGATGGGATTTATAAGAACCGTTACCGCACTTACAATTGACCCCTTTGCTGTATGGAGAAAAAAATCAGGAGTTCGTAACGTGAGCGACAAAGGTGGTGCTTACTCTACACAAGCTTCGATCTTCACTGGCAAATTGGCTCGTTGGGCAATTGCCCATGTCACCCGTGCATCACCTTTCAGCCGCTTCTCGACGATATTGCGAGTCATATCGACTAGTGTGGCAACTGTTCCTTCGTAGCCTGGGGAGACTGAATCATGTCAACGCCAAGCAGCGGTCAAGCTAAGTGTTGTTAGTTACCAGAATTGCCAGTACAGGGAAGCGAAGGGATCTTGAGTATAGCCGTCGACCTGTTGAGAGAGTCCACGGAGGCTTTGAGGGCGTCTCCAGCATTCATCTTGCTCCTCGTCCGTAGCGTCTCTTCGTCCAATCCTTCCCCTTCTTCCTCCTCTTCTAATCGCTTCGACCATTCTAGTAGGTCATACTTGGTGAAAACGACGACAAGTGGAGCTAACGCATAATTGTAAGACGTTAGTGTCCCACTTGGCACGAGCCCGAAAGAACGAACTCCCAAGCCTATGGGCCAGAGCCAACAATTTCTTGTCACCTTCCTCCAGCACTCGTCCACCCGCTCGCGGTGTCTTTGTACAGAGCCTGGGTACGGTGAGTTAGGGACGAAATGATCCGGAATAGTGACGTGCCATATTGGATGAAGTCGATCTTTCAATAGCTTCTTGTCATTTCTCTCTTGAAGGAACTTTGCTGCGAGATCGAAATTGATGTTATTTCCAGGTTCGAACCCTTTTGAGTCGTGCGGAACAAAGTATTTGTTTCCGTCAGAAACGAATTCTTGATCGATGGAAGCCTCTCCAGGTGCATACGCTGACACTTTCTGAGTCAGGTCAACTATCTTGCCGTCGCGCGAAAACGTAAACAGATGATAGCTCACCGCCTCCTTTATTCCGAACACACGATTGATTACAGAGGACTTGCCAACCCCCGACTGTAACGAGTATCAGTAAGCGACGATGAACGATTGCACGACAACAACCACTAACACAGCCAACACACAATATACGGAATCTATGACAGCGGATTAGGAATATCGACTGCAAGAACTTGGAGCCGATTACTTACCGGGGAATATTCTTGAGAATATCATCGATAGTCGAGTCGATAGCGTCCATGTCCATGTCGATTAGAGCGAGTCAATACGAGTGGTAGAATGTTGACCACATGTGGAAGGAAGGGTGTAACTTGGGCGGGCGTTTATTGATTGACAACCATCGTCCCAGCCTGAGGTACACACGAGCTCATTGAAGCTGAAGTGAAGCTTCTGTTCACCCATTTTTGGAACCGAATCAGCTGGAGCCTGTCTGTCGTGTCTCTGTACATGCCTAGATAACTGACCGATCCAGTGTCACTTGTAGTCTGTATTTCTCCGGAATTTGAGGGTGCGTATACGGAGAAGGACGAGAATGGAGTGACTCGGAAAAAGCCGGTAACAATGTCACTTCTCGGTTTCTGTTTCCGACGGCCTGCACCGATGAATTAGCGCCATTGTCAATGTCCTGTTCCTTCGTGTGCGCATCCTGCCTTCTCAGGTACTCTCTTACCATCCTCCTCAGATGGCCTGTCTACATTCCCTAATCTGCGTAACGTGAGCTACTTTAATTATTGTCCCGTTGATCATGTGGGTCACCTAGAGTCTACAGCGTCAAGATGTATTCAGGCTCTTTACGTCAAGGTACTTGATTTAGGACGATTCTGTAAATGCCGCATTCACACCTCGTGTCCCTCCAGTATCGATTGATTAGCCATGTATGCATGTGCTGAGAGGCGCGCTTAGTCGAAGGTGTGGGCATAATGCGGGTGGGTGTGAGATGAAAGATAGCTGGCACTAATTCCTGTCCCCGGAACACAATAGCGACTTGGCATTTGAAATGACGGTCGGAAAGGACTTTGGAGCCCTCAGAGTATACGGGGTTGTCGATCAAAGTTCGTCTCCTCTCAATTATTGTGTTGTCTTTTCATAGCATTGACAATGCACAGCATGGACGCGAACACGTTTTCTAGTTCCCAAGGGAGATGGCACAACGTTGTAGGCGTCCTCTGTCGTCGTCGTCGTGGTCCCTGATTCAAAGCAACCACCTACGGTGAGTGTATAGTACGTTTGTCCGGGTATTATTCGCGTGGCACACCGAGCCGTCTGACAGATACACACGCAAGGAATGTGGCGACTGTTCTTTTTTCTCCACGTCCGTGTTCAGGTGCACACCTGACCTCCCACCTGTGGTCACGGTCGCCCTAAGCGTCTTGCACCATTTATAAAAACGCAAGGCTCCCATGGTCACGATTACCCATCTGTCCCCCCGAACTTGGACTCGACATTTTATTTAGTCTTTGGTGTCGCACATCAGCTGGAACGATGAAGTTATCTGCGAAGCTGGTTTACCAGGCAAGCGTAAGGGCCATCCCCCTTCGCACTCGCACGTAAAGGAGGAGTATTTTTCGGCCTCGTTTTCTGAGAATGAAAAGGCGAAGATGGTATAGGTGGCTTTGGTGGACCAAGCTGAAATCGACGAGGGGCTGACTGGTGCCTCGCGTACGATCAACACGGATGACCCGTTTCCGATAGATCCTCATTCGCCCGTGGAGGAGAAGCAGTTTACGCTTCGTGTGCACTGGGTGCGGTCATCTCAGTTGACAACATCTATCTCGGCCTCAAGGTATGATGTTCCTGACACGCCGTCTTTGTTTACCCTCGTCTTAAACCCAATCAGACTTTAGCTTTGCCATTCTCAAACCCTTCTCAACCTCCGCTCCGAGTTACCTCGGCAGCGGCTATTTGGCCTAGAAGGAAACAAGAGAGTTGGGGGTAGATACGCAGTCACCGTCGCCGTCTCCTCGCCCACGTTACCGATCCCATCTTCCTCTGGATACACCGCGGTCGGATTAGGCATCGCGGCTGTCTTGTCCGTCGTCGCCAAGTATACGATCGAACCACCCAAATACCACGTGTTTGTGCCGTACGTTGTCCCCTTTATTTGGTGTGTCCAACTTGAATGGACTTATTTTTGGGAATAGAACTTTAACACGATTGAAGTTGGGTTCATCCCGAGTGCGTCATCCTCCTGGATCACCCTTTTTCCAGACTGATAATAACTCTGAAATGGGATAGACGTGAGCACTTATCCACTCGCCATGGTGTTTGGATCGACGATGGTGTTTTTGGCGGCGCAAGTGTGGGAGTCCTTCTGTCTTCTTTGTGTTATCCCTCTCACGCACGCACGCCACGCACAGGGCTCCAACACACCACCGTTTATCGCCGGCGAAGGTCTAGGTGAGATCGTCAATGCCATCTTGACGATCGCGGGTGTGGGTGGGGCAAAATGTGGGTCGAGCGTGGGATGCCCTGGGGGTGTTTATTGTGGGTAGATGAGATGGTGTGATGTACAGTAGTGCTAGTAGTGTCGAGGTATTGAAATATTGATCGCTCAATCTGGCAGTCACTGCCACTGAGTGGCACAGCAACCCTTCTACGCATTCACTTGGAAGTCCACCTGTCTTCCCTTACTTGGAAAGGGCCGACTGAATGTCGGCGCCCACCTTGCTTGCAGTGAGTTGTTTCGCAATGAGAATCCACCTCGTTCGTATGTAAATTTGTATGCGAGTCAACAGATGAGTAGTATACAGTACGTTTCACATCGATCTCTGCACTTCCTCCCACCAATTTTTCGTTGTCTCGTTTAGAGCGTGTAACCTATCATCTTCTTCGAGCAAATCTTGTCCATGACGGGCAGTTGTCTAGCTGTTAAGTTGTGGCAGTTGCATGCGGTAGGAACGAGATAAAGGTTCGATGGGAACGACTTGAGTAGAACCATCTCCACGTTTGAAGTCGAGCCGCACGAGGATGAATGAAGGAGGACAAAGGAGATGGACAGTATTCGAGTGAGTCTCTTGAGAGATGGGTTCTTCAGGATGAAAGACGATATCGACTAGTGCGGTACGTCTTGTCTGTGTCGATGTTACGTGTAACAAGAACCTGCATACCTAGCACCACTTTCACTTCGCCTTGTAACTCCCCTTGACTCCCTTTTTTCGAACTGTAGCAAGCTATGCATTCGCGCTCGCGATCGTTCGGTGTACGCCCTTCTATTTCATCAAATGCGTGGGAAACGAAGAGGAGTTGGCGAGAAGCAACACAACGTTTAGCGACTGCAGCGTCGTTCCACTCCCGGCGCACACGAGGGGTTATTAAGACCACTTCGTTCCACGGAGGTCGATCGAAATTTGGACGTAAGCAATTAGAGTTTGTGAGCACGAGGGAACGTAGAAGGTCAATGTCTTGTGATTCAACATTCCCGAGACGCAGATGTTGGAGAAATTGATGCCAGATGGGGTCGACAACGCGCAGCTGCTTTGAAAGGTAAACGACAGTCACGAACTCGTGAGAGATGGAGCTTCCTGTGAGAGATAGGGCGTGATGATGTGGATGCGTAGGCGAGTATAAGCTTTCGCTGGACGAAGTCGCCACGGGTGGAAATTGAAAGAAGTCGCCGGACAATATGAAACTGACATCTCCGAGGGACGAGGGTGACGTTGGCTGGGTACGGTCCTTTTTTTCCCTTCTTGTCGAAGCGAATCATGTCTGCAATGTCGTCAGTCAGAATATACATCTTGTCTTGCGTTGAGCACGAGAACGCGTGATCCATAACGGACGCAAACTCCCAAGCAGTCGAAGCTGTGCGAGTCAGTCCTGCAGAATGGACACGTCCATGGGTCATTCGTTGCGAGGGCTACGACGGGGCACGAGAGTCATTACTAAAGACGTAGAACAACACGATGCAGTCAAACGCTTCTGCGGGGAGATGAGTCACCAGAATCCAGACAATGATCTTGCTGCCTTCTTGAATGAATTGGTAATGACGTCCATCTGTCATTCCTTCAGAGGGCTACGACGGGCCACAGTGATACGTCTTCCACGATGAGTTAGGTCAAAACATCATCGTGGCGGCTTGCCGCAAACAATTGTGTTCATCTATTTTCTGTTGTTTACTACTGTGGTCCAGTTGGGTTAGGGGCGTGCGAGTGCCCCCACAAAGACCTTGCAAGCAAGGTAATCTGCAAAGGACAAGGATTACTCTAACCCAGCCCTCACCCCATTAATGCCAGCAAGAAAGAATTCCAATGTCACCCGTCAAGCCTCTCCAGAGTCCCCGTCCTACTATCGCCCTTTGTTACAGCTCGATAATTCTCCGTCTTGGGTTGCAGACCAACCCGGACCTGCTCACCTGGGTGTACCACTCGACACACCGTCAAACCCACTGCCTCCGAGTCACATCCAACACGAGTTCATGGCTGACGACGACGACGAGCCCCCAACGAAACACGAGGGTCGTCTCCTCTCTGTTCTCCCAGCCCCAGTTGTCTCACTCGTCCCTCATTCGGAACCCGGTGCCTTATCGTTGACCCCGCCTGTGCTCTACGGTCATACTAAATCACCAGTCCTGGCTCGGTGAGCGGTCCTTTGTCCAACATTTGTTTTTCGATAGTACTTTATGATCCGCAACCATATTGTCTATTTGGATCACCTCCACGTTGTCACCCTGTTTCTTTACTGTAGCGCCCACCTCGATTTGCGCTTAATCTCATCGCTACACGTGCAAGACACGCCATCCTGTGCTTTCTTCTTTCCCCCCCTTCTGCCGTCTCGAGTTTCCAATTAAATTACTGAACCCAGCCTCCCTAGCCCACCCACGATGCTCGAGAACTTCTTGTGTACGGTTCGCAACTACGTACCGAGTTCCATCCCTGTCCCAACTGCTGCGCCTTCTCCACCTCGAGTCTCGATGCCTCTTTCCTTTTGGAACTTCATGGGTTGTTCACCCACTCACTCTTCAGAGCGGGGGGTCCTTGGCCGGCGCTCTTCCCGAGAGGCGCGGGGTGCGCCGATTCTCGGGTCAACATCTCTCGAGATCAAGAGCCTCGGTTGCTGGCCCTCCGGAAGTGCAGACGTCCATTCTTGGTTAGGACGGGGAGGTCATTCATGCCAATCATCTTTGGACCGCGTACCCTACTGTCGCTGAAGGTGATAACGTTCTGTGGTCTCGCTGGGACAGCTTAGTTCAACTTGATTCGAAACCTCTGTAAGGATCTCGGTTCCATCACCCTGGCAGACTGGTCATCATGAACGCGTGTTACAGGCGTGTTCTCTTCCTCGGTTACTCCACTGGGTTCCAGATGTGGGATTATGTTAGCTTTGCTGCTGCGCTCCCACCACCCGATAAAGACGACGCCAAACTCTCAAATCTGCGGCTCCTGATTGGCGTAGTGAGTTCGTTTGCATTATCTCTGTGCCCTCGTTCACGCGGATTACCCTATAGCTCCAAGGACAATCTACGATGCTTATTCATTCACCACGTACCCACGAAGTAGTCAGACGGCTACCATTCCACAATGTATCGTCCTTTGCTTCAAATAAACCTTTTACTGTTCCTGTGAGTCCGAAAAACACGTCTTTTCTGCGAATCGCTCACCAAGTGTATTCCAGAGTACAGCGAACCCACCTACTCTTCACATTCTTTCTTCCACATCATTAACCTCTTACAGTCGTACATCAACACATAAACCAAATACCAACGACGCTGTATCAGTATCGAGTAATAGGCACGCATGATTTGGACAACCTCTCGACTGCAGGCGATCGCACACCCATCTATTCCCTATCACACCGTCTCCTCGCGTTCGCTGCTCAACCACACCGTTCAGATTCACCACATGGTTCTGCTACGCTGGAGCCACGTACTCATATCCGAACTTCGTCTACCCAGTTTGGGATCTCGCAAGCCGACCTCGGAGGTGCAGCAGTCAAAGTAGGAGGGACGGTTTTGAGCAGGATGAGATTGCTGGGTGGAATGACCTACAATGCCGCGGCCGATGCGCGATCGCGTTCCGGTATGTCGGCGGTGACGCCTGCATCAGAAGACCCGACACGGCGTCTCCTCTCCACACAGGGAGATCAGCGAGGATCCGTAATGAGCGGAGTCGGTCTGTTCTTCTCGCGAAGCGCTCCTGCCGCGAGCAATAGGAAACACGATCACGATCAGGCTCACGCTCATGAGCATGTCCATCTCCGATGTGCCTCTACGACTGGGGACGCCACGCCTTCGAGCGACAACGATAGGCGTGACGCTCTCCTCGTTCATAATACAATTGCTTCCCGTTCTTATGTTAGAGTACTCGACCCAGGACCACTCCTGAACAGCCATGCTTCGTCACACCCACAGACCACCGCTGAATTCGTCGCCGCCAAGCATCAGCCAGTTGACCATCTCAGGTTCACGCATGACGGGAATACGCTTCTCGTTGGGCCGAAGGACGGACAAGGCATGCGTGTCTTCCAGCTTCGACGACGCGCGAATGTGTCGAAAGGGGTGGGTGGTGGGGCAGAAGGCGGATATAGCATGGGACGTGGTGGGAATGGGGAGGAAGGCGAGAATGCTGGCGCTGGACTTGGGTCGATCCCTGTCGCAAATTGGACATCCACACCGAGTCCTGAGGATGACGCACCGTGGCACGTGTACAGTCTTCGTCGTGGTCGTACGTCCGCCGTTATTCAGGATATGGAGGTTTCCCCGGACGGACGATGGGTGGCTATTGGAACTCTGAAGGGAACAGTACACATCTTTGCGATCAATCCGTATGGTGGACAGCCTGATCTCAGGAGCCACATGGATACCAGGATATGGAACGTCGAGAAACCTGTAAGTGTCTTTCTCAGTTGTTATATTTTTCGGCGTCGAGACTGACGTTGTTTCGCGTTGTGTCCAGCAGCCCCTTTCTGTGGAGTTGGCGCCAGTCGCGCGGTTACGTTCGACGCGCATAACAGGTGCCGACGGTTTTCGTTCCGATCTCTCGTTCACATTCGTTTCTGGTAACGAGACGACCTTGCCCATGACCCTCTTACCGCCACAGATTGCATCCTCACCGAGCACGTCATCGGGTCGCTCAGATCTTCCGCCAGCCCATTCTTCTCATCGCCAGCACAACTTCAAGGATGTGCTCGTGTTCAATGCGTCCGGTGGCGTCTTGTCCTTGCGGCGGATCGCGTTGGAGCAACGTGTTCGTGAATCTGGGATTCCGTTTGCATCGCCGATCACATCGCTCGCGACGAGCATCTCGTTACCAGGTGTTGGTGCTGCGGGATGGCTGAGCGCGTCGCCGCCGGTCCAGACGCGATCGCCCATTAGGGACGCTTCGAAGAGACGGTCTGGCTTGACGCAACGGATGCTTGAGGCGGCGACTGAGTTGGTGGGCAAGGACAGCACGGTGGCGACTTGGCACTGCCGTTGAAACGACGGCATGACTGGGGGAAGTAAAGCCTCGACCGTCCAAGTTCGTTTTTTCTCTCTCCTGTATCGATACTGACGTGGCTGTACAGCTCGCTAGCGCATGCGGAATTGTCAACGTACGCGCGTTCACCGAGTCTCGTTCCACGTTCAATCTATCTTTCCCACCAATTCTTGTTCTACACCCTGGGCGAAGACTACCACGCACTCATCCGACGACACCGACTCGCCATCTCTGGTGCCAAGATCGACGTATGGGAAGGAGCGGGCGCCTTTACCGGGTCTAGCGGAGCACACTTCGTCGAAGACCTTGCCTTCCCATCTGACCAAGCACATTCCCGATCTCACTCACGCTCGCACATGCACGCACACGGCCCCTCGTCGTTTGACGGACCCCTCGCGAGACGAGCGCCAAGATCACGCACGACCGCAGTGCGGGCGCAGATCGCGCGACGATCCCGATGTTGCCCAACGGAGCGGCGCAGCAGTCGACGCGTGCAAGGCCTGGACCGTCTTGGAGCGGCTCGGGAACGCGGGCAGCGTTGTCTAGGATGAGCATGGGTGGGGGAATTCCAATCAAGGTGATGGAAGGCGTTGGGGGGATGATTCGGAGGGAGATGCATCAGGTGAGGGCTGGACGTGAACGCGAGCCTGTGACGGGGGAGGGCGGGGGACGGGTACCGCTCGAGTTTGACGAGGAAGATGAAGATTTTGGCAAGGGTGCCCCGGTCGTTGCTGGCGAAGGCGAGGGCATCGGTGAGGGGGACGGAGAGGACTTGTGGCGTGTGTGGAGCGAGGAGGATAGGTTGGCTGTGGACGAGGCGGAGAGGTTCGACGACGTGCTCGGGATCATGGACGAGGACCAGGTGCCTGC
>JBBPSJ010000417.1:0-13038 GCA_038093535.1 Boletus reticulatus
CCAGCGTATGAGAGGAACATTGCAATCCGACGATTGTCCTTACCTCCGAAGAAAGCCGCTCTGATCGAGTTCGCGTGGGACCACGGTTGGGAAAGAACAAGAACATCCCCGGGTATGTTCGAAGCTCAGGCTTCGCTGAGAACCATTTCTGAGTCTTTAGGTTGGTGAGCATGTGCTAAGGAGATGTACTGCCCCCGTGGATCAGGTACCCTTGCCAAGCATGAGGCCGTGAGGGTGCCTTGAACTCTAACTCGTAGGTGCGGTGGTTGTCCACTCCCCGTTTTCACCCTTTTCGCGACGAGTCCCAGCAAGTTCTAGGTCTGCTTTCACCCAGCATGCTTGTGTCGTGCCAGCGTGGAGCTACTAGCCCGCAAGGGAATCCAGAACCCTCGACGACCCCACGTGTCTTGCTCGTATTACTTCATTACCCACTCGTTCGAAGGAGACCCAATTGTGCGATTGGAGCGGCCGAGAACGGGGACTTGCACAGTAACGGAAGAGGAGCGGAAGTAGAGTTGATTATGAGCAAATGGAGATTTCATCCACAAACGTGAGTTCATCTCCTCTCTCGCCCCACCACTTTAGGACCCCCACAGAGCTCCACTAATTGAAAACCCTCGTCTGCTGACCTGGTCGCCCTCGGAGGTAGTGTGATTGAAAAAAAGGTTCCAGTGTACCGTCTCGTTATCTACTCACTCCTCTAGGGCATGCGTTCGGCATCATTTTTGCTGTGCTCTATATAACTTCTCCACCCTCGTCCCAAAATTTTCCTCGCCCTACAAGCTCTTCTCGGTATGTCTGGGGACAGCACTCAGCCCGCATACCCGCCCTCGTTGTTCACCACCTACACCATCGCGTTCGAGGGAAGCTCGATAGCGTGCATGCTCTATGGCAAGCATCCTGGTTCTCGATTGCATTTTGCCTAACACGCCATCTCTAGGTGTCTATACGGTCATTGCATGGATGAATCTCTCCCTCCTTCAAAAAAAGCGATACAAAATCCTCTTATCCTACTCCATCGTCCAACTCGTGGTCACTACCGTGTATTTCGCAATCTCGCTCTACGCCGCGCCAGCCCAAAGCCTCGCGATATTCAACATCGTCGGCTCCTACGGCCCTGATGCGCTCTCCCCATGGCCCATCGTGATCGTCAACGTCGCATTCGTCTTGAATACCTGGGCATCGGATGGGTTTCTCGTACGTCTTCCTCTCGTTTATTTTCCGCACACGAGACTGACTGGCATGCGTAGCTCTACCGATGCTACGTCGTCTGTATGGCGCACAAGTCCGCAGTCGCCCTCCCCATCCTGCTCTACCTCGCCACCCTCGGCTCTTCCATCGCCTGGATCGTCGTGAGCTCCATCCCCGGCGCCGTCTATAGCACCCATGCCGTCCAAGTGACCGGCATCTGCTACTGGACCTGCTCCGCCGCGATGAACGTGTGTGCGTCCTGCCTCATCTCCGTACGCTTCTGGATGTACAGACGGGCGATCATGCGCGCCATCGGGTCCAGACAAGGCGCGTTTTACCTCGGATACATGGCCATGACGCTCGAAAGCGCGCTGTTGTACACGGTGACCGTCGTCATCGCCCTGGTGGTATTCATCTTGAACAGCCCGCTCGAGAACGTGTTCTTCCCGGTGTTGGGTACCGTTCAGGTGCGCGTTTCGTGTGGTGTGTAGAGCCACGGTTTGCTCACGTCGTGTATAGGCCATCTCACCTGCGTTGATCATTTATCGGATCGCGCGTGGGATCTCGCTCGAGACGGACGAACGGGGCACCATCGTCACGCAAAGTCTGCAATTCTCGGCGTCGGGTCCACCACGAACGATTGCGCATCAAGACTTTTTCGATGGTTCGGGCACGGTGCACGTGTCATCGGGCGAGAGCGACAAGACAGACAAGGATGGCGCCGACTCGTTCATCCAACACGTCAAGCACGACTCACAGGTCTGATGCACCTTGGGGAGGGGAATGCAAGCGCACGCCGGTTCAAACTGGAATACAGTACTTTTTTTGTTCGTCGTGGACAGACAATGTCCATCGTCATTCGTTCTTTACAGCAGCATTTTTTTTTCAGGGACAAAAATGGAAAAGCAAAAGAGATGGGACGAGGCAGAATATATCGTCCCCTGCATGTATCAAATTACATATGTACACTTGTATATCAATCCGCACCTATACCCCAATCTACCTTGCAAATGGCATGGTCCGAGTCAACAGCTGGTTGGCCTCATCGTGTACCACGTCTGACAATGCAATCGCTCGCCAGCTTGGCAGACGGGTACACGTGGTTCGTGGGTTCAACGACACAGAGCGCCATTTGTCAGACATGATCACTGATCAAAGCAGTGGTGGACGTGACACTGCTTGCGCTGTCCGCGGCGAGTGCGAAACGATGCTCATACGAATCCGATCAAGACGGTGGAGCGTATGGAACATGCGTAAGGTGTGTGGACGCATGTCCGAGAGTCTGGACCGAGAAGAGCCCAATTCGAGGTCGGCGACGCGATGGAGGCGTTGGGGCGAAGGGTGGTCTCTGATGCGTGCTCTGTGTGCAAGTGAGAGGAGGGGTGCGTGTGCGATGGAAGACGTGCGATGAAGAGCGCGGTGTCACCATTTCAGGGTTGGGTGGTGGACAGAGAGCGTGAATTGGGGCGTACTTGAAGTGTGTGCAGGGTTTGGTGCGTGGACGGAGCGCGTGCGCGTATGTGGGTCAGGGTTCCCGAAGCACGCGTGCAAAGTTGAATTCGCCGAGAAGTATGGTGCTCAGCTTGACAAGCGTGAGCGGTGTCAATGGGAGGCGACCAGCTGCGACGACACTGTTGCCAGTCACCGCGGCAGCAGCATGTTCCGAGGTTCATGTCAAGTTGTTGGATCTTGAAGTTTGGTTTTGGGATTCAGAGGGCAATCCGGAGGTTGGATTACGAGCCTTGAATGCTGGGTACCCGGTCGTACATACGCTCCAGGGGGGGGGGTGTCGACAAGTGGCACGGGCTGGACACAGACAGTGATCCGCGTGGCTATGGCGAGTATAGGAAACGCGCCCAGCGGGCTTGCAGTGGGGATGTGACGCAAAAGGAAATCGGAATAAGCAACTGGACCGACGTCAATGGAGTACGGCCACCAACACGACAATCAATGATATGAACCGTGGCGCTGATAACGACGACGAAAGACCGGCGGAACAATAAGAATGTTGAGCATTCATGTGCCTGTTCCTACGTCCTGATTCTTGAAGCAATATAGCTCGTCGCAAAGGCGCTTCAAGTCCACAAGGCGACATCCAAAGACGGGTGACAACACATTCATTCATTCCTGGTTCCTGGTTAATGATGGTAAGATGTATCTGAATAATTCTGATTCAAACCAAAAGTCACCTACAAGTTCTCTTGATCATGCCTGCACGTATCCCCTCCATTTTTAATGGTGCTAGTTGTCATGACTGGCGCCGCTGCTCTGCTAATAGTGCCTATCGCACGTCTTGGTGTTGTCTGTTGTGTGAACCATTTTGACCAGGAGGGGAAAAGCTCCAGCGAAAGAGATTGTGAGCCCGCCACAGGCACTAGTGGACCTAGTGTGACTTCAAACCCTGTTGCCAGGCTTGTGTGAGTAGCGACGCCTACGCTGGCAACGCAATTGTTTGACTTGCCACGGTTCCCAGAGGTGGATGTTGAGATGGAAGGCCGTGCAACAGATGGGGCTTGTCATGGTTCCAGCTCCTAGTCCGCAACGACAAGCAGGCTTTCCCTGAAATTCCCACCCTCGAGCTGCCTGTATCGCTCACGCGAACATCCCTGCACTCCCCCACTCAGGTGCACGATCTGGACCTGTCGCGTTCAGCAAGAGTACTCATTTTTTCAACCTGCGTTGTTTTGAGGCACGACCCGGATGTCCTTACCTCTTCGAGGACGTCAAGAATCATTAATGATCAATGGCAGCAGCGTTGGATATCTTGGTCTGCCTGCTTCTCGCCGGTTCATGTTGCTTGACGGTTGATTTCGTGGCGCGTCTAGGTTCTTCGCGATCGCACGCGTCACCTGGCTCTGGCATTATAACGACCAGTGACCAGGAGCCATTGTGGTTTGAGTGCTGTCACCTGTCTTGGTATGTCCCCAGCCTTGGAGCCCATTCCACGCACGATCAGTCCTGCTTGGCCTGACACTGAGAACGGCCGACTGTATACGCTGTCAAAGGTCAGCAGCAGACACTGGCAGGTCGCAAATGGCGGTTTGGAACGACGCGCGCGTGTACTACTACCTGTATCGCTCACGCGAACATCCTTGCACTCTCCCGCTCGGGTGCATGATCTGGACCTGTCGCGTTCAGCAGGAGTGGAATCATTTCTTCAACCTGCGTTGTTTTTGAGGCACGACCCGAGTGTCATTGATGTCCTTACTTCTTCGAGGACGTCGAGAATGGTCAATGGCAACAGCGTTGGGTATCTTGGTCTGTCTGCTTCTTAGTCTGGTGACCGCTGCCACGTTGAGGGATGATATGATGAAAGCATGAAACTACATCATTGTCCACCTGCATATTCAAAGGCCTACATGGATCCACGGAATCCATTCGTTGAACGACACTTCCCCACTATCCCGAAGATCCCCGATAGCTTCGTGCAACGCGCGTGCCGCCTCCCGATAATCTGGCCTTGTACCGTTCCGAAACAAGTGTCCGTATACGTCCCTTGCAACCACAGGCGCAATCTTGTCGCTGATCGACCACGTCGTACCAACAACTCCTTCGTAACCAGCAAACAACATTCCTGCTGCAATATGGACCGCCTCGTCAGTGAGGTCTTTGTCACCCGTTGCTGTCTGACATGCGGAGAGAAAGGCAAGCCCGCCATGGGGACGTGACAACGAGAGGATATCACGCAGTGTCAAGCGGCGTTCATCAGCAAGACAAAGTCCACTGTCCACGCCGTCTTGGATTCCGTGGCATGCGAAATGGACCCAATGTGCCTCCTTCATCAGACCGAGTACTTCTTCGACCGTTCCCAGAGGTGATTCCAGGATGGTGGTGTGGGCTAAAGGTGAATCACTGATCACTTGCTTGATATGTGCTATCTCGGGGGGTACACCTGGCAACTGGCTTAAGCCATCTGAGGGCGGCTGACGAATAGCAAGCAGGCGGAGATCATCGTGAGGTACCCCATGTAGGCTAGGTGACCGCCCGAGAATGCTGAGAGTGGGGATATATGAGGAGACGACAAAGTCGAACACTTTATGACCAGGCTGCGAATACTGGACGTCGTAGAAACCAGCTGCATGGATAGGAAGAAATACGAAAGGGCCAGTTGGACACCAAAAAATGCGTGATAGGTCACCCGGCGTCTGTTAAGGATACAGATAAATGGATTACTTGTGAATTCAAGTAAAACGACGTGACGTACTGAGAAAGCCAATGCATCCAAGACTGGTTTCACGATAAATTTCCACAAAGGTGATAAAAGGGACTCCCACTGGTTGGTATCGTCCCAGGTCACCCTTTGCCCGACCCTTTCATCTGAGCGTACGAAGCAAGCATGACGAAGGGAAGCACTCAAAAGGTTCTGGAGACAAACACATCGCTCGGCAGTGAACTGAGGAAGCGGGACATGAATTACATGATCCACGTTCTCGAGAATGATCAATGCGTCACAGCGGCTCTCTGCGGCATTGAGGATGACCACCGGTCCGGCGTGCGCTGAAGCACGGAGCTGAGAGAAATCCTTTCGAAGGAGGAAGTATTCGAAACCAGGAAGGCCACGGATCTCGTCGAGCAGTTTGTCTCGCTCAAATGCGAGGGCGCGGTGTCTGTTGGTATCTTGTTGCAAGGCTTCTATCACATTATGCGCTACAGTTCCAGTTGGTTCTGAGCATGCAGACAGAGATCGTTCGCGAGTGGCACTAGCATCCTCTAATGCGGCAGATAGTTCCTGAAGTCTACGGGCAAGATCTGGATGCGTTGACGATAGCTCTTCATAAGAGCTGCGAAGCTGAAGCAGCTCTCCCCAAACGATCGAACGTCCTTGCTCGAGCCATTCCACTGCAATTTCCGGAAGTCCTGCGTCCAAAGCGGTAGCTGCAGCCTCCCTCACCACATCAGCACTTTGTTTGAGTTGAGAGTAACGGTGTGTAAGAGAGAGGCCAATCCATGCGAGTTGAGGAAGGAGGTTAATGGTGACCGAATATGCATCTAATAGAGATGCGTGGCGTACACGACAAGCACATGATACCCATTGCTGTGATGCACGAAATCGATCACTAACGGGACCGACGATGACGGAAGCTGCATGTGAATAGAGGGATATCGCTTTTTCGAGGTCATTCGGCTCTCCAAGGCGCTCAAAACGAGCTTTGAAGATGCTGCCGAGGCTGTTAAGACAGGCAGGCATGTGAGGGTGACTACGAGGGATGAGGTCAACGGCATTCTTCAGCTTCAAAACTGCATCCTCGAGATCGCCGAGCTCCCCGAAGTGTTCAAAACGAGTGAGGAAAGAGTTGCCAAGATTGTAGAGGTACCTGGGCTTTTGAGGGTGATCATGAGGAGTAAGGTTAATAGCATCCCTGAGCATCGTAATTGCGAGCTCGAGATCGCTTGGCTCCTTGAGCCTCTCGAAACGGGCTTTAAATGAGCTGCCAAGGCTATTGAGACTTATGGGCTCGCGGGGGTGACCATGAGGAGTGAGATCAACGGAATCCCTGAGAGTCGAAATTGCGTTCTCGAGATCGCTCAGCTCTTCGAGGCGCTTAAAACGAGTAAGGAAGGAGTCACCAAGGTTGTTGAGATACCTGGGTTTGTGAGAGTGACCATGTGGGGTGAGATCAACTGCATGCCTGAGCGTCGAAAGTGCGTCCTCAAGATCGTTCAACTCGCCGAGGCGCTCAAAACGAGTGAGGAAAGAATTTCTCAAGTTGTTAAGAAACTTGGATTTTTGGGGGTGACCATGAGGGGTGAGGTCAACAGCATCCTTGAGCATCGAAATCGCATCCTCGAGATTGATGAACTCTCCGAAGCGCTCGAAACGAGTGAAGAGGCAGTTGCCCAGGTTGTTAAGATACCTGGGCTTGTGAGGGTGATTATGAGGTGTGAAGTCAGTAGCATCCCTGAGCATCGAGATTGCACCCTCGAGATCGCTGAGCTCTCCGAGGCGTTCAAAACGAGCGAGGAAGGAGTCCCCGAGGCAATCGAGATACCTAGGCCGGAAAGGGTGACCATGTGGTATGAAACCAATGACATCCCTGAGCACCGAAATTGCGACGTCGAGGTCGCTCAGCTCCCCGAGGCGCTGGAAACGAGTGAGGAAGGAACTCCCTAGGTCGTAAAGATACCGGGGTTTTTGAGGATGATGATGAGGGGTGAGGTTAACCGCATTTTTGAGCATGAAAATTGTATCCTCAAGACCACTCATCTCCCCGAGGCGCTCGAAACGAGCTTTGAAGGAACTGCCGAGGCTGTTAAAATAGGTGGGCATGTGAGGGTGACAACGAGGAGTGAGGTCAACAGCGTCCCCGAGCGTCGAAATTGCGTCCTCGATCCCTCAGCTCCCCGAAGCGCTCAAAACGAGTGAAGAGGGAGTTGCCAAGGCTGTTAAGATACCTGGGCTTTTGAGGGTGCCCGGGAGGGGTGAGGTCAACAGCACCCCTGAGCGTCAAAATTGCAGCCTCGAGATCACTCAACTCTCCGAGGTGTTCAAAACGAACGCTGAAGGAGATGCCTAGGCTGTCAAGACAGGCAGGCATGAGAGGGTGACTACGAGGGGTGAGGTCAGCAGCATCCTTAAGTTTCGAAATTGCATCCTCGAGATCGCTCGGCTCTCCAAAGCACTCGAAGCGAGTGAGGAAGGAGTTGCCAAAGTTGTATAAATACCTTGGTCTTTGAGGGTGACCATGTGGGGTGATGCCTACAGCATCCCTGAGTGTCGAAATCGCATCTTCGAGATCATCCCGCTCCCCGAGGCGGTCAAAACGAGCTTTGTAGGAATTCCCGAGGTTGTTAAGACAGGAAGGTTTGTAAATGTGAGCGGAAAGGGTGAGGTCAACGGCAATGCTGAGCATTGAAATCGCATCCTGGAGATCGCGCAGCTCCCCAAGGCGCTCAAAACGAATAAAGAGGGAGTTGCCAAGGTTGTTGAGATACCCGGGCCTCTGAGGGTGACCACCAGGGGTGAGGTCAACTGCATGCCTGAGCGTCGAAAGGGCGTGCTCAAGATCGCTCAGCTCGCCGAGGCGCTCAAAACGAGCGAGGAAAGAATTTCCCAAGTTGTTGAGAAACTTGGATTTTTGGGGGTGACCATGAGGGGTGAGGTCAACAGCATCCTTGAGTGCCGAAACCGCGTCCCCAAGATCACTCAGTTGCCCGAGGTGCTCAAAGCGAGCGTGGAAAACCTTCCCAAGGGTATTAAGACACAGGGCCCTGTGAGGATGGCCATGGGAGGTGAGGTCTGCGGCATGCCTGAGCGTCGAAACTGCGACCTCGAGATCGTTCAGTTCTCCGAAGCGGCGGAAACGAGTGAGGAACGAATCACAAAGGTCACTGAGATACCTTGGTTTTTGAGGGTGACCATGAGGGGTAAGCCCAACTGCATCTCTAAGCATCGAGATTGCATCCTCAAGGTCGCCCGACTCCCCGAAGCGTTCAAAACGAGCTCTGAAGGAGGCGCCTAGGCTGTTAAGATAGACAGGCATGTGAGAGTGACAATTGGTGGTGAGTTCGATGGCATCCCTAAGCTTCGAGATGGCGTCCTCAAGATCGGTCAGCTCCCCGAGGCGCTCAAAACGAGTGAGGAATGAGTTGCCGAGATTGTAAGAATATCTGGGTTTTAGATCGTCTCTATGAGGAGTGAGGCGTACGGCATCCCTGAGTGTCGAAATTGCATCCTCGAGATCACTCAACTCCCCAAGGCACCGAAAACGAGCTTTGAAGAAAATGGCGAGGGTGTTGAGGCGGGTGGGACGGTGAGGGTGATCCTGAGGGGTGAGATCAACGGCATCCTTGAGCGTCGAAATCGCGTCCTGGAGATCACTCAGCTCCTTGAGGCAACGAAATCGAGTGAAGAGAGAGTGGCCTAGATTGTTGAGACAAGCGGGCTTCTGAGGGCGACCACGAGGGGTGAGGTCGGCAGCATCCCTAAGCATCAAGATTGCACCCCCGAGATCAGCAAGCTCTCCAAGTTGATCGAAACGATGCTGTAATGCTGTCCCGAGATTCCCTAGTCCTGTGGAGTATCGGTTATCCCAATGCGGAGTTGTGCTAACCAGTTCCTCCAGGACGGCAATTGCCTGCTGCAACACGGACAGATCTCGGAACTGCTCGAACCGGCGCAACAACTGGACACTTATAGCCCATGGATCCTCGTCTGCGGAGCGAGAAGCTGAACCATGCTTCACCAATGTTTCGCCACTCATTTGAGCAGGGTCCATTCGGTATTTGGCATGCAGCTGAAGGATGAAATTTGCAGCCCGGTGTTCATGACTATCTGTAGAACTGAGGTATATTACCTCACGTAGCAATGCCTCGGCTCGTGCTCGCTCGATTTCACCCCCTCCCTTCTCGAATTGCGCGAAATGCACAGCAGCTAGCTGAGTCAGCGTGGAAGGGCGGTCAAGGTGGCCGACTGGTCGGGCAGCAAGTGCGTTGCGATACAAGCCAAGAGGAACCTCGAGGGAGGCATGCATGTCCTCGACACGACAGAGGATGAATGTCGCCATCGCCAAGTTTGCCTGAGCAGCTCCCTGGTAAGGATGGTCTAGCGGACAGATATTGAGCGCTTGCTCGAACTCTTTAATCGCGCGCTCTAGATCTCGCTTTTCCCCGTGTTTCCGGTACCGTGAGAGCGTACTGTGGCCACGATTTGTTGCATTCTGTAGTTCATCTAGGGGTTCTTTTATTGACTATGGTCAAACACTGGTTAACGAAGATCCTGTTGACATGAGTTGCCCACTTACGTAATGTGGGCCAATTGAAGTCTCACCGCTCTCGCTCCTGCACCGTCGGATCATTACAGAGATAGATGAACACGAGGATACGATATCACCATCCACTGGGAAGAGGGAAAATCCTGACATGGTATGAGTACCGGACCATTGTGCAGAACCCTGTTCAACCTACGAATGTCGTTCGCACTGCAATCCAACAGTTGTTCGACGGTGATCGTCAGCTTCCGCAGCTGCTCGCAAGTACCCAACACATGCTGGACTTCGAAAGATGCATAGAGCTCAAGAAAAACAGTGGCTGACAAATCTGACGGGCTGCGAAGTATGTCAGAATGAGAGTAACCTCATTAAGGACGGCGATTCTCACATTGGGATCGGCCTAGTCCATTCGACAGCGCCGTCATTCACTGACGAACGATTATTTTCAGTTCTCCATTCAAGGCCACTATGATGCACCACGGTGAAAAAGCAGGCAGGGAGTCGTCTAAGGCCAAGAGCGACGTCTGTTGCCCGGATCCCTACATTGTCATCAGCAACAATTGCGATACAGAGATGTGAATCCCGCACTCGTAATGATCATTTCTTCGTTCCCCTCTGGGTGTATTGCAGAACTCAAGAAAGACGCCTCGTCCTGTGCCAGGTCCTCCCGTGCAGTTGTTTGCTCCTTCCCTTGCTCTTGCGCAGAATCCATAAGTGAAGGTCCATCCTGTGACTGGTCGTCGGGTTCGTGCAATCCCCCCTCTTGCCCTGTAGATTGGTGAAAGGGGTTGGAAATGGAAATGCCGGGAGTCTGTATACCATCCTGCAGGTTAGGTTAGTTGAAAATTTTAAACCTCGGTCGCGGTCTCAAAACCCACATTCAAGGTAGTACATGGCGACATGATCGGTTCATGTCCTGCTCGTTCAGGTTCTACAGAACTGCTGGTCATCTTGGAGAGCATTGAGATCCATAGTCGCTTCCATAACAAACCCAATTTTCTCCATGTCGATGTTGTTAATTCATGTCGAGGTCGTCCTTCTCCGGTGCCCAGCCAGTCCACCATTGCTGTTAGAGGAAAAATGTGCAGCAAGGGACGTACCCGAACGCTTTTGAGTCCACAGCTGTTTCCACAGCAATTAAAAGGAATTGCAGAGCAGCGCGTAGAATGGAACACGAAGTTTTCCAAATTCGAATTAGAAGCACACAGGGTGCTGGCGCCGTGCAACACTGCACTGCGTTTAGTAAAAAATGACCAGAGGTTCAACCAACCCGTACTAGTCGACATCGTGAGCCCAGAGACGTTATGACGATACGCCGCTCGACACGAAAGTAAGCTGTAAAGGTACGCAGTGATGCATGTACCTGGAGTATTCTTCCACAGCAAAGCAAGCTTCTGCGAAGTAGCATTGCATTAAGGTCCTGCTGAGTGCTTCGTGTTCGATGCGGCAGGTTTAGCGGGAATGTTCCCCATTGAAACAGTGATCGTACGACAGCGCCAGATCCAGGGTCACTCGACACGCTGAGAATACAGAACAGCAACCAATTCTGATACAATGACTGGGCGTTGCTGCCGAAGGTGACAAAATTTGGAGAAGTAGAATTTCTCGTCGTCCTTGCGGCAAGTATCGCCATGACTTTGAATCTCCGACGACCAACGCAGGGGAGAACACGGGCCCGAAGCTACTTGACTCCGATTGAGTGGAACATGAGCGCATGAGCGTTCGAACGCCATCACCGTTTTTGCATAAAGTTGTTCGTCATTGACAGATAAAAACAATCCTAGTAATTCCACCTCCACAGCTAGTATGTAAAAGAAAAGGCAAGGACAGGGACCGCGGATATACATGTAGGCTGTGCATCGAACCTATACCGCATCTATACAGCGAAGGACATGGTCCGATTCAATGCATAATTCGCCTCGAACGCCTCGTACACCGCGTCCCAGTCGCGACACTGGTATGTCAATCCTATGCCATCACTTGCGAGCTTGCCCGAGGGGTGCATGTGATTGGTCGGATTCAACCGCGTGTTGGCGGTGCAGAGTATCATTTGTCGGAGGTAGTTGAAACAGTGGTGGACGTGATGCCGTGCTTGGACCGTCTCTGGCGGAGGCGCAACGATGGCCTTGCGAATCCGATCAAGACAGTGGAGCGTATGAAACATGGTCACAGCGTATGGACGTACGTCCGAGTCTGGACCGAGCAGTACGAGGCCGTGGTTCCCTGCTGGGACGAGGGAAGCCCATTCGAGATCGGCGAGGGTTCCGTTGATAGGGTAATGTACCGTTTCTTCGGTGAAGAGCGTGCGTGTTCGTGTGTGTGTGTCGAGGTGGAGGAACTGGAGAGAAGGGTAGCTTCGGATGCGTGCTGGTCGGGTGTGAGTGAGAGAGGGGGGTGAATCAGATGTGAGATGCCATCAAACCGAGGTGGGCTGGGACGTACTTTCGCGGGCTTTGGTGATGGACGGGGAACGCGGATGCAACAACGAGGATTGGCATCCCTGGAGCATGAGCGCGAGGTTGAACATACCCAGGAGTATGACACCCAACTTGACGACCGTGAGCGGTGTCAGTAAAAGGGGCCACATGGCGACGCGGTGGTACAACTGAGAGAAAAAACCGCCTTCCGTGTCAACTTTGGCGAGCAGATGAGCTCAAAAACTTGGTTGAGAGAATTGTTGAGGATGGTACGGACAGCATCCGCATGGCCATGGCGGTACAACAGAGGACATGCTTTTTGTTTGTGTCTGTCGTGTCTACCTCAACTTGGCAGCAGTCTTCTTCACAATTCCGGGTTTATTGCAGCTTCTGCGCGATAACCAGGATCTCGCTGATTGTCTCGGTGAGTCTGGCTTTTCATGTTCGTGAACCGAGGTGGCCTCCTTATGTCACTCCGCAAACACCATCATCGACCCAGAAGTAATACCAACCAATATTGACGGCTGCGGCGGAGTTGCACGATTGCACATGTGAACGAGTCTGAGGGCATGGGGTAGTTGGCCATGGCCATTTTCTGTCTAGCAAGGCGCTGCCGATGACATGACAAACGATGCTTCGTTACTACTCCTCTTAGTACGTGACGCTGCATGCTACTAGATGGTCTTGCAACCAAATCGGGCGATCTCTGGGTTTCAAGTCTT
>JBBPSJ010000418.1:0-12995 GCA_038093535.1 Boletus reticulatus
ATCGCACTAATAAGTATGACCGGAGCACTACGAACAACAGCCAACGACACTCTGGAAGCACATACCAACCTACTCCCACTAGATCTCCGCATTCAAAACCTATGCCACCAAGCCGCCGTACGCCTCGCCGCCCATTCTGACTCACATCCCATCTCCCCTCTAATTCGTCGCGCCGCTAAACGCTACGTCCGAAGACACAAATCCTCGTTGCACCACCTCACGCATGCTTACTTACTCAACCCAGACACGATAGAGAAAATCAAACCCGCCAGACAACGACCTAACGAAACATCGCCGCACGCCTCTGAAATAGGCCAGACTAAAAACGACGCTATACGCGCACACAACGGATGCCAACAAGGAACCAGGATATACACAGATGGATCAGGACTCAACGGTAAGATAGGAGCAGCGGCGGTACTATATCGACCCGATGGCATCAAGAGGACACTACGATACCACCTGGGAACCTCCGAACAACACACCGTCTATGAAGCCGAAGCCGTAGGTCTCATACTAGCCGCTAATCTCCTACTAGACGAACCAATCATACACAAGCCTATAAACATATTTATCGACAACCAAGCAGCCATAAAATCCGGTGAACTTTTCCAGACCAAACCAGGTCACTACTTAATCAACCACTTCAGGACTCTTATCAAACGAACAAAAAAGATGCACCTCCTACGGTCACGGAACATCACCCTCCGTTGGATACCGGGTCACCTCGGAATCGAAGGTAACGAGAAAGCGGACAAAGAAGCCAGACGCGCGTCGGAAGGACCCAGAAACAACAGCAGGAAATCCCGCCTTCCCAAACTCCTCCGTAACGACCCTCTACCGCTCAGCATATCAGCCAGATTACAACACCAAAGACAGCTGACAAAAGCACGATGGACCGAAAAACTGGCTGAGTCACCCCGCTACGAACATATGACAAGAATTGACCCCAAGCTCCCCTCAGGATCGTATATGAAACTTGCCGCTACACTAACCCGACGACAGACCTCGACACTCACCTGGCTACGCACCAACCACTGCCCGCTCAACAAATACCTGAAACGCATAACAAAATCTCCAACTGACTCATGCCCTCACTGCACTAACACACCAGAAACCGTACTACATTTTCTCCTCCGCTGCCCCCACTACGACCGTCAACGACACGTCATCCGTCAAAAAATCGGAACACGCGCTATGAACATCCCGAACCTCCTCTCGTCCGAAAAAGCCATCCAACACCTGCTAACCTACGTTGAACAAACGGGACGCCTCACGGCGCCCCTCGGTAACATTCCCTCCCTACGCAACCAGCAACGCTGACCACGAAACCACACCACAGCCACGTACCCTGAACCGTCATCCCGCCCTCACTCACAACCCTACTCCGCCACCAAAAACCCAATATTCACTAACTTAATACTCAACCTAATCACCCGTCCGTAGACATATGGCAACCCGCACGTCTCATCGAGTGCAACAGACTCAGCTGCGACACGAAGACTAAAAGAGCGCAAGAGAGCGTCCAACAAACGCCGCCCTTCTTTTCTCTTTCTCTTTCAGTAGACCCTTCCTATTCGTATCCAGTCCCTTATTCCCATACGTGAACCTCCGCCTCGGCGGTCGGACACATGTCACTTACTAAAAACTCGCCCCTCACCACACTCACACGTTAGCTACACATAATGGAGGCCGACGATTGGAAAACTTGCGCATCTAAAACCAGCCGGCAGGAACGGTGGGACCAGGGGGAGCCCTACAGCTTGCCTCGGGGACATTTGCGAAGTTGGGGACTCGGCGGAGCACAGGTGCCCCTTTAGCTCCTAGTTAGTAATGTCCTACATAGGGTCTAGATTACCCCAATCGGACAGAAATGGAACACAAAAAAAAAAAAAAAAAAAAAAGGGATGGGGAAATGCGAACCAGAGATTTGCCAAGAGAATAGCACCTGAAGTCGGATATCAGCAATTGCTCAGCCATGCGAGAATTTTACCCTGAAATAGTTACCCTTTGGAATACGGTAACCACCATATATAGCGTCATCCACAGCAGCATCGGGGATCGCTGCATGATTCTAGGGGATGAGCAATGAACACTGATAAGGCGAGTACTTACAGAGAGGAGCAACAGGACTATATCTGAGGGTTTCTCTAATAATAGCATCTATAAAGGGTAACGAAGCACGATCATCCATCCCTGGTAGTCTGTGTCGACCCACTACAGCATCGATCTGTGCATGCGCCTTCTCTTGAGCCCCCGGGTTTACCACCATCATGAGGAAAAAGGTCATCAGGAACGAGTTGGACTGTTTGATCTTGTTAGTGTGTGGCACGCCATCATGACATTGATGTGCCACGTACGGTTTCTGATGCAGCTGACCAATATGAATATTAGTACAGGATCTCGTAAAGCATGCGACCTGGAGGGGCTTACCCAAAAATGCGGTCCCTGCTGCCTCTTTGAGTGCCTGCATAAATGATTCGTCCAGTAAAATACTATCGCCTTCCATGCGTCGCAATCCGTCTTGTACCATGGACGGTGCGACGCTACTGCTCTAGAACACGTCATCATTCGAAGCGTGCGGGAGATGAGTAACCAAAATGAACATTACCACTTTCTGAAGAGCGTACTCAAATGGGCGTTCGAGATAGTGCTTCGAATACGCGCGTGCCACCTCCATTTTCTTCTTGAAAGACATTCCGGGAAACCATGAGGGGAGATAAAGCACTGGTAATATATTCATTTAGTGATCGACCACGAAGCAGGACATGACGTTGATTTGCTCACCCCACGGAAAGGCGCCGACGATAAGGGCAATGTCAGGACGCAAGGTAGGTGTAGTAACGTTCAACACATTTGCCACAGTCTCGACAAGATCGTCTTCGCGAGACGTCGGATCATAGTCATACGTACTGTTCAGAATAACCGATGCCGTGTATCTCGATGGAGAGGTGAGTTGAGCCTATCTGTGCATTTTTTGTGTTACACTCACTCGAACATGTGATCGCTGAGTTGTTCTGGTGCTTCAAGCAACCGCTGGAGGAGGAGACATGCTCTGCTATGTTGATAGGGTAGAAATCTCTGTACCGCGCCGAGCCTGAACGTCTGATGGAAAAAACGTCTGTGGAGTCGCCATCGGTCGCCGTAGGGCATGAGAACGGTATTGAAACCCACGCCACACACAAAAATGGTTGAGGTCAGCATGATGGAAAGAATCAAGGGTCTAACAATTCATTAGTGATGAGGTATGGGCGGTCAGAATGGTTCCTGGACTGGATCTCGAGCAAGTCTTTGGCAACCTTTTCCGAGTTGATCACGATAATATCCTTTCCCAGCAGCCGGGAGTAAACTAGATCACCTGGACAAATATCGACTCGACTCAGATGAAAGACACAGCTAACATGTTGCGACGTACCGTATGTTCTGGCCCACTCTGTGTACGTTAACCACGGAGCATCCGTGTCAACACCAATGACATTCCCGACCCATGGTAAACCTGGAGGTCCTGGGGGCAATGGGTAAGATGTTCGACTCCTGAGTGCCCGTCGTCCGAGATACAGGGCTACGAGGCATCCAAATGCCAAGGTCCCTGTAGTTTCCCAACCATGCATTGCGTGGGGGTTAGCGACCATGGTCGGTCCACGGATAAGATCCCTTCCCAAGACACAAGTTTTATATGTAAAACAGAAAGACCCTCACGCCATCTGGTTTACCTATAAATAATCACATAAACGGTGGGTGTCCAAACCATTTGACTCCTTGAGGGCCTGTGGTTTGTTGAAGCAGAACCAGGCATAAGAATCATCGTCATTGTTTTACTTGACTGAGTAGAAGTTAGAGACAAACATCGGACTGCAAGAGCCTACCTCGCTCTGACCACATTTCAGGAACATTGCACGTCCTGGGAATTCATGATCGGGTGGTCACCGACCTGCGTGTCGAAGTACAGCTTACTCGGAGTCTGTATTCCACCGTAGGAAATAACGTTGTAATCAAGACCTGTCGTAAAACAGCATCAAGTAGATGGAGAGCGTGTGAACTTACGTTTGACTTGCGGGGTCGTGGCATGTGCTGCACATACTGTACATAATTCTGGCGCAGGGCGGTCCTTTCGACGATGGGCTTTTCGTTTGCCTGCTTATTCTTGTCCAAGTCCTGCCCTGGCACGGCTACTCTAACCCCGCGCTCTGAAGGTTTAGTCTGTCTTCCCCAGTCCCGACGTTCTTTCGAACAAACTTAAGCGAAAAGGCTTGTTCTCGCGGAACCCCGCCACCGCGTGCATTTCCTCTCGCGCGGTTAGCCCAGACCAGCTCTCCCACAAACCCACTGAGTGGATTTAGGAATTCAGGTTCACGGTGCTATTGTCCACAATACGATTGCTTTCCAGCATTTAACTCGATTAGTACAGAATGTGAGCGAGCATGGGGGGTTGGACGGTGTGTCTCCGTGAGGTTCATACTCAATCATTATTTGCATTGGCGCCGCTTCCATTCTACATTGGGTTTTCTTGCGGGCGATTTCGTCCAAGTTGAAGCGAAACATCGACGACGACAGATTGCAGGGATGGTTGCCAGGACGGCGTCTGGAAATAGATGGCCAACGTTATTCTAAGTACATCGCACGGCGTCTTGAAGGTTCGCCACGGCTCTAGTATAGTCAGTGGCTTGATCACCTGTTAACGAAAAGAGATGACACAGAAATCACCCTCGCCCCAGACACAAGCTTCCTCGCATCGTGGCGTGTGCTCCAGCGCTCATCTCAAGCGGCTGCGTCTCGGTCGGACTCATCACACCCACGCCTTGTATCACCCAGGACGCCGCCGATTTAGAAGGTGAGCTTGTCTAAAGCCGTCGGGGGGAATGATGGTACTAGAGGTGCTCGAAGACTTGCCTCCTAGGGCATTGGAGTCACCGGAGACGCGGCGGGGGCGCAGGTGCCCCATTTATACCTAGTCTAGCGATGAAAACCCTTCACCGTTCCACGTATAATACCCCCAAAAGGATAGAAATAGTAAAACACAACATACGGAAAAGAACCAGTATTAGGCAGAGCTCGCAGCAATCAACTGCTGCAACCTCTCAATATCCATCCCCTCAAACCTAGGGACGACCCTGCACCTAAACGGAAGTGGATGTCTAATCATCAACATCCATATCCCGACGAGTTTGGGGTGTTCAGCGTGTTTGTCCGTCACATCAGCATGTATCATGGATACTCACACTGCAGCGCCAGTCGAAAATTTCACTTCCACAGGCACCTCCACCCCGTTCTTGTCCAGAGCCTTCAGGATCTTGAACACAGCCAATACCTTGGCCATGACCGCCCACACGGACGTGTCCGCAAAGTGTCGCCCGACACACATCCGCCGACCGAATCCGAATCCGATGTGTTCCGTATCGTCGGGTTTGAGCGATCCATTGTCATTGAGGAATCGTTCGGGGATGAATGCATGTGGGTTGGGGTACCTGGACTCGTCGTGTGCCATTGACCTAGAAAAAACATTCAACATCTTGGAGAGCCATCAAGGGATGGGGAAACACGAACCAAACATTTGCCAAGAGGATAGCACCTGAAGTTGGATGTCAGAAATCGCTTAGCCACGCGAGAAACCTGCCTTGAAATAATTACCCTTTGGAATATGGTAACCACCATATATAGCGTCATCCACAGAAGCGTGGGGGACCGCTGTATGAATATTCTAGGGGATGAGCAATGAACACAGATAAGGCAATCACTTACAGAGAGGAGCAACAGGACTGTATCTGAGGGTTTCTCGAAGAATGGCATCTACAAAGGGTAACGAAGCACGATCATCCATCCCCGGCAGTCTATGCCGACCCACTACAGCATCGATCTGTGCATGCGCTTTCTCTTGAGCCCTCGGGTTTACCACCATCATAAGGAAAAAGGTCATGAGGAACGAGTTGGACTGTTTCGTCTTGTTAGCGCCACCACAACACCAATGCACCACGTACGGTTTCTGATGCAGCTGACCAATATGAATATTAGTACAGGATCTTGCAAGACACCCGACCTGCAGGAGCTTACCCAGAAATGCAGTCCCTGCTGCCTCTTTGAGTGTTTGCATAGATGATTCGTCCAGTAAAATACCATTGCCTTCCATGCGACGCAATCCGTCGTGTACCATGGACGGTGCGACGCTACCGCTCTAGAACACGTCATCATTCGAAGAGTGCGGGAGATGAGTGGCCAAAATGAACAGTCCTACTTTCTGAAGAGCGTGTTCAAATGGGCGTTCGAGATAGTGTTTCGAATACGCTCGTGCCACCTCCATTTCCTTCTTGAACGACATTCCGGGAAACCATGAGGGGAGATAACGCACTGCGAATGTAGCCTTTTCAATGATCGACCATGAAGCAGAACATGTGACATGCTTACCCCACGGAAAGGCGCTCAAGATAACAGCAATGTCGGTACGAAGAGCTGGCATGACAACATCCAATACGTTTGCCGCGGTGTCAACGAGATCGTCCTCGCGAGAGGCTGGATCATAGTCGTACGTGCTGTTCAGAATAACCGATGCCGTGTATCTCGATGGAGAGGTGAGCCGAGCCTAACTGTGCATTTTTTGCGTTACACTCACTCGAACATGTGATCACTGAGTTGTTCTGGTGCTTCAAGCAACCGCTGGAGGAGGAGACATGCTCTGCTATGTTGATAGGGTAGAAATCTGTGTACCGCACCGAGCCTGAACGTCTGATGAAAAAAACGTCTGTGGAGTCGCCATCGATCGCCGTAGGGCATGAGAACGGTATTGAAATCTGTGCCACACCTACAAAAATGGTTGAGATCAGCATGTGGAAGGAATCAAGGGTCTAACAATTCGTTAGTGATAAGGTATGGGCGGTCTGAATGGTTCCTGGACTGGATCTCGAGAAAGTCTTTGGCAACCTTTTCCGAGTTGATCACGATGATATCCTTTCCCAGCAACCGAGAATAAACTAGATCGCCTGGACGAATATCGACTCGACTCAGATGAAAGACATAGCTAACATGTTGCGACGTACCATATGTTCTGGCCCACTCTGTATACGTTAACCACGGAGCATCCGTGTCAACACCAATGACATTCCCGACCCATGGTAAACCTGGAGGTCCTGGGGGTAATGGGTAATGTGTTCGAATCCTGAGTGCTCGTCGTCCGAGACACAGAGCTACAAGGCATCCGAATGCCAACGTCCCTGTAGTTGTCCAACATCTGAGCGACAAGAATTTGATCCAGACTGCTTTGGATCAGTCCGTGACTACGGGATCAAAATAGTGGTTTCAACACCCGTACCTGTAGAA
This sequence comes from Boletus reticulatus, assembly GCA_038093535.1. Lineage (NCBI taxonomy): Eukaryota > Fungi > Basidiomycota > Agaricomycetes > Boletales > Boletaceae > Boletus > Boletus reticulatus. The sequence goes on from JBBPSJ010000418.1 coordinate 7,309, forward strand.
ATAATGCAGAACAAACTGTAATAGCAGGTTTTAGTGTGATGCTCCATTACTTGCTTTAAAGTAGTGCATGACATACCTCTCAGTACAATGGCTGAATTAAGGACAGTGAATCCCTGCACGACAGAGTCCCGACGCTTACATTATCGCTTCCCGCGCACTCGCGCGCACCGCCGGCACACTCGCGACATGTCCATTTTGGGACATTGAAGTTCAACATATCCTCCCCTCCATTTCTGCTCAACCACTCGCTTTCCTGGCCTCGGGTATTGTTATAGTGGGTTCCACTCATGTTCTACAGTATTTTTGAATGTTTCTAGCCGCTTGAATTGTAGTATTAAATTGTAGGTAGATAGATATGTGGAAATGTACAGAAAATCAAAAAAGCGTTCGCATTTTTTACTAGCTAGGTATATGACTTGGTAAAACAGATTCCCAGGTAGTGTATGTGTATGGGAAGTACGTCCTAGTAGCTTGTCCAGCAGGGACCTCTCCCTGTGATAGTAGGAGTAAATAATCCTCCTACCCCTGAATTACAGAAAAGCGGTTCGCATATTCGATTGGCCAGGTAGACATACACTGAACATTGATGGCCATGCACCTCATACATGTATCTACAAGGTATCAGCAGCTCGGATCCCAGGGGGCCTCCTCTGGAATGCAGGATCAGATACAAAGTATACCCCTATATACTCTGAAGCGGCCACAACATTGCTCCATGCATCGGGGCAACTATCTAGAGACCTAGTATACATACTGTACACTATGCTACCAAGTTTGCGAAAGGCTGGCCTTGAGATTGAGAGTGGGGGAGCCCAAATGACATAGGAAATGCGTGAGAAATTGAGCTGAAGCCTAGGAGATTTACAAAAACATACCAGGAACACAACAATGTAGCACTTGGACTGTGCTATGAATTGAGGGGGATGTATCTTGAGTCATCTAAATCTATTTTAGCTACTGTTCCTGATACATAGTCCTGCCATTCTGTGATACCTGAGTAAATCTCTGATTAATCATTTGAAATGACTGAGTACTCAACTGAATGGACTTGCAACTTTGAATGCAATGTTCGCTTTTGAGCATTTGGACATCACATAATGCTAGGCACAGTAGCTAAAATAGATTTAGATGACTCAAGATACATCCCCCTCAATTCATAGCACAGTCCAAGTGCTACATTGTTGTGTTCCTGGTATGTTTTTGTAAATCTCCTAGGCTTCAGCTCAATTTCTCACGCATTTCCTATGTCATTTGGGCTCCCCCACTCTCAATCTCAAGGCCAGCCTTTCGCAAACTTGGTAGCATAGTGTACAGTATGTATACTAGGTCTCTAGATAGTTGCCCCGATGCATGGAGCAATGTTGTGGCCGCTTCAGAGTATATAGGGGTATACTTTGTATCTGATCCTGCATTCCAGAGGAGGCCCCCTGGGACCCAAGCTGCTGATACCTTGTAGATACATGTATGAGGTGCATGGCCATCAATGTTCAGTGTATGTCTACCTGGCCAATCGAATATGCGAACCGCTTTTCTGTAATTCAGGGGTAGGAGGATTATTTACTCCTACTATCACAGGGAGAGGTCCCTGCTGGACAAGCTACTAGGACGTACTTCCCATACACATACACTACCTGGGAATCTGTTTTACCAAGTCATATACCTAGCTAGTAAAAAATGCGAACGCTTTTTTGATTTTCTGTACATTTCCACATATCTATCTACCTACAATTTAATACTACAATTCAAGCGGCTAGAAACATTCAAAAATACTGTAGAACATGAGTGGAACCCACTATAACAATACCCGAGGCCAGGAAAGCGAGTGGTTGAGCAGAAATGGAGGGGAGGATATGTTGAACTTCAATGTCCCAAAATGGACATGTCGCGAGTGTGCCGGCGGTGCGCGCGAGTGCGCGGGAAGCGATAATGTAAGCGCCTAGAAGCGTCGCACTTGAAAGCGGCATGGCTGTGCTGAACTCACAGCTGTCGAGAAAATGATGCTTCTTATCGAAAGACGGCGGCAATGAGGGATTCGCAAACCAGATATTTGGGAAGTATCAGGCTGCATGACACCTGCATCAGGGATCCGCATGTCTTGCACAAGTAATGCAGACTTCTTATTACAATACACTATGCACCACACTAAAACTTGTTATAACAGTTGATTCCATGCATTAAAACTACGGGGTGGCCTCGTTTCAAACCATTACGTTGGGTTGGCAGCTCATGGCAACGCACGGCAAACTTACGGTTAACAAAGTTTGGTAACAATTAGTCACAGATGAAGATAGTCGACGAGATTATCAGTCCTTATCATAGCATGGAATCACACTGACTACAGTCAAGCCTCATCATCCAGTTCAAAACGCGGAATTGTAAAGTAACTAGGCACGAAGTCACATTTCGTAGTCGTAGTTAAACTCTGAGGAACCTTCCCATCCTTGTGGCATTCCGGAGCTACTGGAGTTCCCATACAGTCCTAGGTGATGTGGGATAGCGGCAGTGCTGCTGCTTGCCATGGCCACGCCAGAGGTGAGTGTTGAGAAGGGATTTGTATTGGGTGCAGAAGAACGGTGTGCAGGTGTAGACGCCAGAGTTGAGCTTTCGTAAGCAGCAAGCTCACCAGCAGATGGGATCAAGATTCGATTGCGGCCTTTTCGAGGCGAAAGCTGGTTGCCTCGCTGCAATCTCAGTCTTTCTCTGTTGATTCAAGTTGAATATCCATTGAGTTACTTGAACACGAGCAGCAAACTACAAGAAAGTGACTTACAATCCACGTTCATGGAGATAGTCCATGCGGCGAGAAAGCGCTTTCCTGTAACGCACAGCGTAGACTTGTCGTAGCGTGCTGTGATACGGGTCGAAGAATAAGCGAGGTAGCGAGGAGTTCAACTCAAGGACGAGTGCCGAGCTTCGAGACGATGCGAAGCCTAAGCGGGTCTCTCCTATTCTAGGTATCCGAAGACTCACTAGAACTCGGAGGTGGTGAGGCAAGATCAACGCTGATATTGCGTAGAACTAGCTTAGGGAAAATACAGGGAGAGACGACGACTATATATACGGTAGGCCCCTAATCTAGATGAAGGATATAAAAGGGATGCGCAACATCCGCAGTAAAGCGCAGTTGAATGCGCTGCTATCCGCAGCAAGAGGCTATGAGTGCGCAGCACGAGATAGCGATCTACGAATATAAAAGGAAAGGCTATGCCACTGCCTTACGAAGTCTGAATAAGGTGACAGTGGCGGAGACGGAACGGAAGTCCTAGTATGGTATGGGCGGGGCGCCGTGTGAGCCAAAGGAGAAAGAGATCGAGAGAGCGTATCTGGTATACGTGGAGGACGACTCCACTACGAATACAGCCGCGTACGGCGAGAGGACGAGTCTGTAGAGAAACGGAAGACGAGGACAAGCAAAAGGACAAGGAAAAAGTGTACCCCCTTCGTAGACCGTAACATTACCCCCTTCGTACGGTCGAAGCACCTGCGAGACTTTTATCAACTGCTCAGATCTCCCTCGTTGACCTCGTAGTCAGTCAAGTCTACGTCGTCGAGAGGATTGCGCCGCTTCGGACAAAATTCGTCGCTATGGCCGAATTCACCGCAAAGGAGACAGATGCGTCGAGGACACCAGGCCTGGATATGGCCGGGAGCAGTCATCCGACAGAGTGGACACTCGTAATGAGGACAGTCGACGCGAACGTGGCCAGTTTGGTTACACGTGAAGCAGCGAAGGGGACGAATGGGACGAGCGGGAGTGGCGGGGAGGAGAGGAGAGGGGAAACGATCGACGTCTATTGGATTGGCTGAAGTACCCGGCGCGGATATGGGCGTCGACGCGCGGGCCTCAGCATTGGGAAGAGAGGAGGAGGGGAACGGAGTTGTCTGTCGCGACTTTCCTCGATCTCCTGAAGCGCGTTTCCCCACAGCTCCTGCTGAGGAACTAACGAGTCCGTACGGAACTGTTCGGTAGCTACGCTTGGGAACACGATGATTCCGTCGAGCGGGAGTTGGAGAGGAGGGGTGTTCTCGAGCGGGGAATACGTTGGAGGGCTCTGGGGTAGGAGTCCCTCGAGGTCGGAGTGGGACGGAGGAGAGGAAGGAGAGGACGTCGGATAGGGCGGCACCGGGAACAGAAGAATCGCCAGTTCCTCCAGTAAGTCCAACACTTCCGCTTCGGGAAGGTGACTGAGAGATCTCAGAAGGGGGACGCGACGAGTAGGGGAATAGTGGATGAGGAGTGGGAGGACGGGGAGGACGAACGGGTAGTGGTGGGGGCGATGGTGGAGTCATCGTCCCAGATTGGGGCGGGGGAATATCCATTTCCTCGGCGATACTCTCTGGCCCAGGGGTCGTTGTCCCAGGGGTGGTTCGGGCGGTCATCCATGTAGTATCGTCGGAGGTGTGTAGGTAGGGAGTGGACGATTGGGCGCAGTATGTGCATGTACATAGCACCGGGGAGTCCGCGAATGACATTGTCGAATCCATGGTCGGCACAGGCGTCAAGGATTGCCTCTCTGGAGGCGTGGATGGCCTGTCCCATAGCTGCGGTGTAGACAGGCAGGGTCCCATCTGGGAAGAGCTGGGCGTGGACGGTTCGGGCTGTGGCGTATGTGTGAAAGATGACCACCAGAGATTTGAGTACCGGAACGTCTCTGAAAGCGGGTACTGAGGGTATGGCGATGGCAGCGGCGGGACTCTCGAGAATGGAAGCGTAGAGGATGCGGCGCGATACGATGGGGAGTCTATGGAGTCGAAGGGGTACTGCGACATTGAGCGAGTGGGACATCAAGGGATTTCTGTTTAGGCAGGGGGGAGGAGCGGCGGCTCGACTCGAAAGCGATGACTGGTGGGAGTTATGAAGATGGAGGAAAGGCCAGGGGATCCCTGCCTTTATACTCCTTGAGCAGGGCGTTGGCGTGTCCAAGATTGGACTCTGGTTCCCAGGTGTTCTCGGAGGACGGGTATCCTTTCCACGAGATGAGGTAGTGGCGGCGACGTGCGGAGCCCCGATGGGCCAAGATCTGTTCAATTTCAAACTCCTCTTCTCCGTCGATGAGATCTGGCGGAAGCGGAACAAAATTTGCTCCGTGTTCCGCAGTCTCTCTATATGGGGTGAGAAGGGAGGCGTGGAAGGCGTTGTGGATTTTCCACGTTCGTGGGAGCCGCAGCTTGTACGAAACAGGTGATATTACCTGTGTAATTTCAAATGGGCCTTCGCGGCGTGGTGCGAGTTTTCGAGATGGGTATCGAAGTCTCAGGTTACGGCCCTCGAGCCATACCTTATCTCCGACCCTCCATGGTTTGAAGCGGGAGGAAACGCGTTCCCTCATGTATCGTTGTGCCTTTTCGTGGGCGGCGGTGGCTTCCTTGCGAGCCTCATCGAGGTCTCCAAGGCGTTTTTCGAGTGCGGGGAGGAAGGTGGTTTTTCCTAAACTTGGGTAGGCTCTCGGCTCGTACCCCATCATCAGTGAGAATGGCGTCTTCCCTGTTACCGAATGCACGGAGGAGTTATGACAGTACTCCGCCATTGGTAGAAGATCCGACCATCGGGTGGCGTCCCCTTGGCAAAAGATCCGAAGATACGTCTCTAGCTCCTGATTGACCCGTTCCGTTTCTCCGTCGGTTTGCGGATGGTATGCGGAGGAAAGAAGGGGATCATAATCCAGGAGTCTCGCCAGTTCCAGGGC
>JBBPSJ010000419.1:0-12976 GCA_038093535.1 Boletus reticulatus
CCGAGGGAGCGTGGAGCGATGGGTTCACCACCTACGCTTCACAATTCCAACTTCTCGCCGAGAAGTCAGGTATCACTGACAAGCATGCTCTTGTGGAATGGTTTATCCATGGCCTCAGCCCCAGACTTGCCACGATGATCCTCTCGTGCGACAAGATTCCCGACAGCTACCAGGACTGGATAAAGAAGGCGGGCCAATTCTCTCAACAACTGAGGAGGATTGGAGACTTACGAAAGGGAGTGCCACATATACCGGCTCCCTCTCCTCGATCGCACAGAGACCCGTACGCGATGGACGTAGATGCCGTACGCCTATCGCCGACTCAGCGCACTGAGTATATGCGGAAGAATCAATGCTTCATTTGTCACCAGGTTGGCTGTAGGTCTTCCAACCACAAGGGATCCGGAACCGACTGGACCACACGTCCCCGCCCGACCACATCCTCCGGACGCACCGCACGTCCTACTTACAAAGTCCCACAACGACGGGCACGGACCACCACCACAATGGAGGAGGATGATGAACTCTCGGCTTACCTCGAAGAAATGGGGAGCATCGAGAAAGGCGCCGCTATAAAGATCCTCAAAACTGCTTTCGGGGAGGGCAGCTCGTCTGCGGACGAGGAGGCTGGCTACCAGGCCATGGCTGAGGTAAGAACGGCCACTTACCAAGAGTGCCAAAAGGAAGCGATCAGGGCAGCACCACGAGCCAGGGCTGTACAATCGGCACCATGGAACAATAGGTTCTCCGCTATTGCACCAGCGGAGCTCTGGGACGCCACCTCAGAGAAAGCCCAGGATCATTATCCTGGCACGTATGCATATGATGATGTCCAATCAATGCTGGACGCGGACGCAGCTACTCCCACGAGTCAAGGGATGGGGCTTGGACCGCAACCTTCTTCGCAAGAGACCGCCACGAGAAACACAGTCAAACACGGAATCAGAGTGGCATGACACTTGGAACCGACCAAGGTTGTTAGAGCGGTGAGCGAAGGGGCAGGGGCACATGCGATATCCGGAACCGACCGGAACATGTCGCTCGGACTGGGAGCCGACCCAGCCAAACCACATACATTGATTGATGGTTGCTGTGGAACCCGCATACGGATTACATCTGGTTTCTGTGAAGGAGCATGTGCGATACCTGGAACCGACCAGGACACGTGGCTCGAAACACCTGGAACCGACCAGGGTTTTTAAAGGGCAGGAATGGGTCAATGGCATTCCCTGCCAATTCAATTTCCTATAGATGTTCTCCGGTGTTTGTGTCTGGTGGTACTTCGCAATCCATATCTCTTCCTGTCACCATCTACCCACCAGACCGCACCTCATTCAAAAGCGTTGACACAAAAGCCCTCATCGACTCTGGGGCAATAGGTTGCTTTATTGACTACGCAACCATAGTGGCGTGCGACATTCCCACTACCCGACTAAAAACTCCCCTGCGGGCGAGCAATGTTGATGGAACTCCCAACAAAAACGGCCTGATACGAAAACAGGCATTGGTGCTAATGCAGATCGGAGAAACAACCGAACTCCGAGATTTCCTTGTTATTGACTGTGGCAAGGATGACATAATTCTAGGATTGCCCTGGCTCCGGGACCGAAATCCGCAGATTAACTGGGAATCTGGGACCGTCCGCATCCGAGATACGGAACTGACCGTACAGGAGCGCACGCGTATACGACAAGACAGAGCGGCTGCGGCCCACACTATCACTTCGCCCATGCCAAGATTACTGCTATCTCAACAAGCATACCATCAAGAATGCTTATCCTCTCCTGCTCATCAGAGACTTGGTGGATCAGCTCAAGGGATCTCGTTACTTCACGAAGATGGACATTCGCTGGGGCTATAACAATGTCCGTATCAAGACTAAAGACGCCTGGAAGGCGGCGTTCATTACGCCCTTTGGCCTCTTTGAGCCTCTCGTCATGTTCTTTGGCTTTTGCAACAGTCCTGCGACTTTTCAGTCGTTTATGGACTTCATTTTCAAGGATATGGTAGCGGAAGGATGGTTGATCATCTACATGGATGATATGTTGATCCATTCCAGGGATCTTACCGAACATCACAACAGAACAAGGCGAGTTCTGGAACGGTTGAGAGAGAACCGTCTTGGCCACAAACTAGAAAAATGTACGTTTGACGCATCGACGGTTGAATTCCTAGGGATGGTCATTCAAGAGGGTATCATTGCGATGGACCCTACCAAGCTCTCGGCAATCTCTATGTGGGAACTGCCCACGTTGGTCCGTGCAGTCTGTAACGCACAGCATAGTGTTAACATAGCGTGCTGCAGTACGAGGCGAAGAACGTGCGAGGTAACGACGAGGAGTTCAACTCTAGGATGGTGCCGAGCTTCGAGACGATGCGAAGCCTAAGCGGGTCTCTTCTATCCACAGGTACCTGAGAGGCTCTCTGGGACTCGAAGGCGGTGGACTAGAAACAACGCTGATATTGCGTAGAACTAGCTGGGGAATTACAGGAGTGAAACGATGAGTATATATATGGTAGGCCCCTAATCTAGATGAAGGATATAAGTGGATGCGCAGCATCCGCAGTCATGAAGGCTATGTGTGCACAGTATGCACAGCTACATGGCGATGAGTGCGCAGCACACATCAATGAAATATAAAGAGGCTATGCCACAGCCATGAAGTCAGAACAAGGGGCTGTGGCGGAGACGGAACGGAAGTCTATAAATGGTATAGGTGGGGCGCTGTGTGAGACGGAAAGAGAAAGAGATTGAGAGACGTATCTGGTAATACATGTAGAGGATGACTCCACTACGAATACAGCCGCGTATGGTGAGAGAACGAGTCTGAGGACGAGTGAACGAAAAAGTATACGGGAAATTAAGTACCCCCTTCGTACGGTTGAAGCACCTGCGAGACCCTTATTCTACCTCATCCCCTTCGTTGACTTCGTAGTCGGTAGGGTCGAAGTCGTCCAGGGGGTTCCGACGAGTTGGGCAGACTTCGTCAGAATGGCCAAGTTCTCCAAAGAGGAGGCAGCGTTGACGAGGGCACCAGGCCTGGATGTGGCCGGGGGCGGTAGTGCGACAGAGGGGACATTCGTAATAGGCGCAATTGGTGCGAATGTGTCCTCGTTGGTTGCAAGTGAAGCAACGGGCGAGAGAGGGACGAGCAGAAGTAGGAGGGAGTAGAGGAGAGGGGAAGCAGTCTATGTCAATGGGGTTTGACCAAGATCCTGCCGTCGGCGAGGGCGTCACAAAGAAGTCCTTGTCATAGCGACCGGAGGAGGGGAACGGAGTTGTCTGTCTCTGTTTTCCTCGATTTCCCAAAGTACGTTTGCCCACAGCTCATGCTGTGGAGCTGGGTAATCCGAATGAAACCTTTCCACGACGCCGTTGGAGGTTACGAGAACTGCCAGAGGGAGTGGGAGTTGTGGGATGGGGTCGAGTGGGAAGGACATTCTCTGGTTCTGGGGTCCCAGATCCGATGAGTGGGACTGTAGAGAGGAAGGCAAGGACGTCTGAGTGGTCCCTAAAGATGGGGGTACCATCTCGGATACGAGGATTGCTGCCAGTTCCTCTAACAGGGCTAACACTTCTGGCTCGGGAAGGTGGGCGAGTTGCAGAAGCTGCTGGAGGTGGAACAGGGAGTGGTTCTGTGGATGTGGAGTGGGCGGACGTGGTTGGGGAGTCGGGGGTGATGGTGGAGTCATCGTCCCAGATGGGGACGGGTTGGTATCCATGGCCTCCAGGGTGATTCCTGGCCCAAGGATCCCGATCCCATGGGTGGTTGGGACGTTCGTCCAGGTAGTACTGTCGGAGATTGGCAGGTAGAGTGTTAACGACGGGGCACAGTACGTGCATGAACAAAGAGGAGGGGAGTCCATGAAGGACATCATCAAATCTGTGTTCATGGAGAGCGTCCAGAATTGACTCTCTGGAGGCGTGGATGGCCTGTCCCATCGCTGCGGTATAGACAGGCAAGATCATCTGCAAAAAGGAAATATGGCTGTAGCACACTGCCACAACTATGTAGTCCATGTTGTACTATGTCATCTACAGTGCCTTAGACGTATGCATCACATAACTACATCAACTACATTGCAGGTTTAAGTTTTTTGTGTGACTACCAGTGTCTATGCAGTGACTTCAGCCCAAACGAGTTCAATTGGTAATAATAGTACATGCTATGAGTCGGGTGTTTTCCATGTGTTACAAAGTACATTGTAGACCTAAATTACATCATAGACCTAACTCACGAATGACACAGCATACTCTAGCACTCGCTGATCACCGGCATTGTTGTTGTTGCCCTCATTGTCATCCATTCTTGTTGCGAGATGGGCGAGAACAAGGGGACTGGGAAGGAAGAGGGTATGGCATCACCCCCTTGTTGTCATCCGTTCCCGCCACGAGACGGGTGAGGACGAGGGTGAGAGGTGAGAGGGTGAGGTAGCACGAGAATGAGATGAGCACCCGAGATTCAAGCTGGAACTCACAGGACCTGAAGCAGACATGAATGGAGTGTTGGGGAGGGATAAGGACGTCAGGGACGATACAGACAAGCTGCACAATACATCAGAACGCGAGCGCGAACGGTCAGAACTAAGTGAGCAGGAGAACTCACCTGAGGAGACTCAGACCGAGCCAATCGAGCCGGGACACAAAGTGGTCATGCAAGGCAGTCACCAAAGGGTCCAGGATGGCCCTGAGAGCCGCAGGAACGAGCGTGATGGCGACGCGAACACGGCAAGTCAACATAGACCCCCAGGAGTCCATGGGGACAAGAAGGAGAAGTCGAGAGTCGTCAAGGGCAATCCAGCCCATGGAGACATTGTTGAAGGCGGCGGAAATGATGGTACATATCCCTGGAGCCATGGGAACGAGCGCGTCGTCGAAACGAGCATGCTATGTCGAGGTAGAAGGCCAGGAGGCCAGATACAACTCCAGGAGGTGAGGAGAAACGTCGAGCGTGAATTGAAGTGCGAAATCGATGCGGATGGCATTGATATGGATGGAAATGGTGACGGAAAGGGCACTGCAATGAGCGCAGCATGCCGCGACTTGAAATGAGTCGAAACGGACACACTAGCTGAGTACAAGCCAAGTCAGCACGGAAAGCACAACCGCTCGAAGACGGACATACCTGAGGCATCCAAACCACCATCCAATTACCCCGGATGGCCTACTGACCACGCCAATCCACCACATTGCATCCATGCTTGTACGTGAGCGCAAGGGTGTTGAGTGACTCGAGGGACACGGTACTTCGCAGGTGGCACATCCCGTCGTTGAGGGCCGGCTTGATTGAGTAAGCATGAGTAAGCAACTTCGAAATTTTCTCCAAGTCTGAACACTCACCCTACACCTCACTCATCGTTGCTTGCCACCACACATTCAAGTTCAAGTTGGCCATACCACCATGACCATGAGGACACCGTGATGGTGGCAAAGCCATGTTAACAACATCACCACTGCAACGGCATTCGAGTCAGCAACACCACCATGACAATCATCAAGCTGACAATGAAGTACCTATGGATCCCCAGGCTGACATCAGCACCGCCGCAACTGCATCAGTGATTGTAAGCTACTATGATGTATCTATGGGTCCCCAGACCGGATGAAGCTGAAATCCCACCACAGTGCTGTGACGACATTGGCAATGATGCCCAGTGTATTGTTTCGACAGCGGTGAGTGGGTCTTGCACATGGCAACGACAGTCAGTGCTCATGACCACCAATACCTACCTCGCGACTACGTGACAGTAATGACAATGACACAATGGTGATGTCGCAAGCACCCATCTGCCAAGCTATCACCCACCAACCTCATCGCTGAATTTTTCAAATAAGCAGCCAACATGTATGTACTACTGCCACAGTCACCAATGGTTGTGGTTACTGATGTTTCGTATGGTCAAAAAGTATGGCAGCGAGAACATAGTTGACCAAGATATTGATATGGAGCAGGTCAAGGATAGTAAGGAGCAGGATGAGGATGATGAGGGTTCAGAGGATTAGCATGATGACGAGGATGAGGATGGGGATATATACTAGATTGTTGTGACCTCTCGAGATTACATCTCATTCAATATAGTATATGTCATGCTTTGTTGAGTGTGACATTTAAGCTATGGTCAGCCACTCTAACTACATAGCTTATATAGCACGAGAATGAGAACTGATTCACCTGCTACATAGTAATATATAGATATGGGACCATGCTATGTAGCTTATGTACAGGGGGGAAGACAACACATACTACAAAGGCTACATAGACAATATAGTACTATATAGTGTTGGTCTTTTTTCCTGATGGTCCCATCGGGGAAGAGTTGTGCATGGAGGGTGTGAGCGGTGGCGTATGTGTGGTAGATGACCACCAGAGATTTGAGTATCGGTCGATCCCGATAAGCCGGTACCGAGGGAATGGCGAGAGCAGCAGCAGGGTTCTCGAGGATGGAGGCGTAAAAAATGCGTCGGGATTGGTCTGGGAGGCAGTGAATGTGGATGGGATACTGGACATTGAGCGAGGAGTGCGACATAAGCAGTTCGGTAAGAATGACGGCGAGTTTATAGAGGAGCGGCAGCTCGACTCAAGGGTGGACAGATTATGGGAGTTAGGACGAAGGAAAGGCGACAGGATCTCTGGCCTTATATTCCCTGAGGAGGTCCACAGCATGTCCAAGATTGGACTCGGGTTCCCAGGTGTTTTCGGAGGAAGGGTATCCTTTCCACGAAACGAGGTAGTGGCGGCGGCGAGCGGAGCCCCGATGGGCGAGGATTTGATCTATTTCAAATTCCTCTTCTCCGTCTATAGTGTCCGGCGGAAGCGGAACAAAGTTTGGTCTGTGTTCCGCAGTTTCCCTATATGGGGTTAGGAGGGAGGCGTGGAAGGCGTTGTGGATCTTCCAGGTCTTTGGCAGGCGGAGTTTGTACGAAACAGGTGATATTACCTGCGAAATTTCAAAGGGGCCTTCACAGCGTGGTGCAAGTTTTTGAGAGGGGCAACAGAGTCTCAGGTTGCGGCCTTCGAGCCACACCTTATCTCTGACCTTCCAGGGTTTGAATTTTGATGTAACACGTTCTTTCATGTAATGTTGGGCTTTTTCGTGGGCGGCATGAGCTTCCAATCGGGCCTCATCGAGGTCCCCGAGGCGTTTTTCTAAGGCGGGGATGAAGGTTGTTTTTCCTATATTGGGATAAGCCCTTGGCTCATAGCCCATCATTAATGAAAACGGGGTCTTTCCCGTTATGGAGTGTATGGCGGAGTTGTGGCAATACTCGGCCATTAGCAAAAGATCTGACCATCGGGTGGCATCGCCTTGACAAAAGATCCGTAGGTAAGTTTCTAGCTCCTGATTTACCTGTTCCGTTTTGCCATCCATTTGTGGGTGATATGCGGAGGAAAGGAGCGGATCATAATCCAAGAGTCTAGCCAGTTCCAGGGCAAAGGCCAAGGCGAACTGCGGACTGCGGTCCGAGATGATCTTGTCGTGTAGCCCAAAGCGAGGGAAAATCTTCTCAAAGAAGAGTTGCACGACCCCGCAGGCGTCCGCACTCTTATGAGTTGGGGTGAAAATTACCCCCTTTGTAAGTCCATGGTCGACCACGACCATGACTGAATCATAACCATTGGATGGCGGCAAGTCCGTGATGAGATTGACCGAAAGTGTGGCAAAGGGACGAGTGGAAGCGACCGGAAGAGGGGTGAGAGGTGGGACGGTGGGATGGGTGTTGACCTTGTTGGCCTGGCAGACAGCACATCCTTGGACGAATCGTCGGACAAACACCGTCAGACCTGGCCACCAATAGTTGCGTTGTACCGCATTTACAGTTCAGTAGTAACCGCCATGACCACCCGCGGGTGAGTCATGGATGGAGTGAAGGAGGTTGTTCCAGTGAGCTTCAGGCACGTAGGCCCGATCCTTGAAGTATAGTAGTCCTTCGTTGAAGCGCCAGTCGTGCACCGATGAGCGGGGAATACCCAAAGCACCATCGTGCAGCTTGCGTAGTTGGTCGATGACGAAGGAGTCGTTAGAGGTTGACCACTCGATAGCGGTCCGGAGGTCGAGGTTGATTCTCTTTAGAAATAGCTCTCCCGGAAGTAGGGTAACCTCGGTGTTGTCAACTGAAGTATCCAGGGCATCCTTCCGCGAAAGAGCGTCCGCCAGGCCCATATTGGCGCCGGGTACATGTTGGAACAGGAGGTCATAGTCCTGTAGCGTTAATAGCCATCTCGCTTGCCGCCGAGATAGCTTCCTTGGGTCTTTAAAGTAGCACAGATTTTTGTGGTCTGTGAGTACAGTAACGGGCCGGTCGGTTCCGGTGAGGTAGTGGCGCCACTCTTCAAGTGTGCGTATGACAGTGAGTAATTCTCGGTCATAGATGTCGTAGTTTCGTTCGGCCGGAGAGAATGTTCGCGAGATGTAGCAGCAAGGGTGTAAGTTGCCATTGGCGTCCTTCTGCATCAGCACACCTCCCGTGGCAGTGAGGGAAGCGTTGTAACGCACAGCGTAGTCTTGACGTAGCGTGTTGCGATACGGGTCGAAGAATAAAGCGAGTAGCGAGGAGTTCAACTCAAGGACGAGTGCCGAGCTTCGAGACGATGCGAAGCCTAAGCGGGTCTCTCCTATTCCAGGTATCCGAAGACTCACTGGAACTTAGAGGAAGTGAGGCAAGATCAACGCTGGTATTGCGTAGAACTAGCTTAGGGAAAATACAGGGAGAGACGACGACTATATATACGGTAGGCCCCTAATCTAGATGAAGGATATAAAAGGGGATGCGCAGCATCCGCAGTAAAGCGCAGTTGAATGCGCAGCTATCCGCAGCAAGAGGCTATGAGTGCGCAGCACGAGATAGCGATCTACGAATATAAAAGGAAAGGCTATGCCACTGCCTTACGAAGTCTGAATAAGGTGACAGTGGCGGAGACGGAACGGAAGTCCTAATAAGGTATGGGCGGGGCGCCGTGTGAGCCAAAGGAGAAAGAGATCGAGAGAGCGTATCTGGTATATGTGGAGGACGACTCCACTACGAATACAGCCGCGTACGGCGAGAGAACGAGTCTGTAGAGAAACGGAAGACGAGGACGAGCGAAGAAACAAAGGAAAAAGGTGTACCCCCTTCATAGACCGTAACAAGCGTCTGTCATAACGAAAAATGGTTTGGAGTTGTCCGGCATTGCGAGTACGGGTTTGGAGGTGAAGGCCTGACGGAGGAGGTCGAAAGCCTGTTGTTGCTCGTGCATCCAGGACCACGGCTGCCCTTTCTTAGTTAAATCCAAGATCGGCCTGGCAATTCCTGAGAAGTTCGGGATGAACTTGTGGTAAAAGTTGCAAAATCCGATGAACGAACGGACTGCACGAACCGACGTGGGTGGCTCCCACGTAGAGATCGCCGAGAGCTTGGTAGGGTCCATCGCAATGATACCCTCTTGGATGACCATCCCTAGGAATTCAACTGAGGATGCGTCAAACGTACATTTTTCTAGTTTGAGGCCGAGATGGTTTTCTCTCAACTGTTCCAGAACTCGCCTCGTTCTTTTGTGATGTTCGGTGAGATCCCTGGAATGGATTAACATATCATCCATGTAGATGATCAACCATCCTTCCGCTACCATATCCTTGAAAATGAAGTCCATAAACGACTGAAAAGTCGCAGGACTGTTGCACAGGCCGAAAAACATGACGAGAGGCTCAAAGAGGCCAAAGGGCATAATGAACGCTGCCTTCCAGGCATCCTTAGTCTTGATACGGACGTTGTTATAGCCCCAGCGAATGTCCATCTTCGTGAAGTAACGAGATCCCTTAAGCTGATCCATCAAGTCTCCGATGAGCGGGAGAGGGTAAGCGTTCTTGATGGTATGCTCGTCGAGATAGTGGTAATCTTGGCACGGGCGAAGATTACCATCCTTCTTTGAAACAAAGAAGAACGGGGAGGCCATGGGCGAATTTGATGGGCGAATACGTCCGGCCTTCAAGTGTTCATCAATGAAATCTTTACATGCCTCTCGCTCCTTAGGATTAAGCGGGTAGGCCTTGGCAACCTTGGGTAGGAATGAGTCGTCTAGATCTATGCCGTGATCGAACCACCGGTAAGGCGGAAGGGGACCATTGTCCTTCTTTTGGAAGACATCCTCGAAGTCTTGGAAGTCCCGCGGGAGTTCCTTCTTGGTTTTCTCTGCTGATTGGGCCAGAGAAGTCGAGATAGTAGTTTTCCTAATGGAGGGTCCAGTTGGCTCGTCTTCATCATCCTCCTCACAATCTATGAGCGCTGGTACTTCCTCCCGCTGCGTGGTCGGCTCCACGTCAGGTACCTTCAGATGAGCCGTATATGCACATTTTGGATCGAAGTTGTGGCCCCACCACAGAGCTTGTCTTCACCGAAGTTTACTCATCTGGCATTTCCTGTTGAAGACAGTGATAGTGTGGGCCGCAGCCGCTCTGTCTTGTCGTATATGCGTGCGCTCCTGTACAGTCGGTTCCGTGTCTCGGATGCGGATGGTCCCAGATTCCCAGTTAATCTGCGGATTTCGGTCCCGGAGCCAGGGCAATCCTAGAATTATGTCATCCTTGCCACAGTCAATAACAAGGAAGTCTCGGAGTTCGGTTGTTTCTCCGATCTGCATTAGCACCGATGCCTGTTTTCGTATTAGGCCATTTTTGTTGGGAGTTCCATCAACATTGCTTGCCCATAGGGGAGTCTTTAGTCGGGTAGTGGGAATGTTGCATGCCACTATGGTTGCATAGTCGATAAAGCAACCCGTTGCCCCAGAGTCGATGAGGGCTTTTGTGTCAACGCTTTTGAACACAGTGCGGTCAGGTGGGTAGATGGTGATGGGAATAGATATGGATTGTGAAGAACCACCTGACACAAACACTGGGGTGCATCTAAAACAAATAGTATTGGCAGGGTATGACGTTGACCCAATCCTGCCTTTCAAAAATCCTCGCAGCAACCGGTCTTATTCCGTATGCGAGATCCACAGCAACTGTCGATCGACGTATGTGGTTTGGCGTGGTCGATTCCACATCCGAGCGAGATGTTCCGGTCAGTTCTGGATATCGCATCTGCTCCTTCCCCTTCTCTCACCACTTTTACAACCTTGGTCGGTTCCAAATGTCGTGCCACTCTGATTCCATGTTTGCCTGTGTTTCTTGTGGCGGTCTCTTGAGAAGAAGGTTGCGGTCCAAGCCCCATCCCTTGACTCGTGGGAGTAGCTGCATCCGTGTCCAGCATTGATTGGACTTCATCATATGCGTACGTGCTAGGATAATGATCCTGGGCTTTCTCTGAGGTGGCGTCCCAGAGCTCCGCCGGCACGATAGCGGAGAACCTATTGTTCCATGGTCCAGATCGTACAGCCCTGGCTTGTGGTGCTGCCCAGATCGCTTCCTTTTGGCGCTCTTGGTAAGTGGCCATTCTTACCTCAGCCATGGCTTGGTAGCCAGCCTCCTCGTCATCGGATGAGCTGCCCTCCCCGAAAGCAGTTTTGAGGATCTTTATTGCAGCGCCTTTGTCATCGCTACCCATGGTCTCGAGGTAAGCGGACAGTTCATCATCCTCCTCCGTTGTGGTGGTGGTGCGTGCCTGTCGTTGCGGGACTTTGTAAGTAGGAGCGGGGACGTGTTGTCCGCTTGGTTCCGGATCCGGTGTGGTTGGTAGACCTACAGCCAACCTTGTGACAAATGAAGCATTGGTTCTTCCGCAAATACTCAGCACGCTGAGTCAGCGATAGTCATATGGCATCTACGTCCATCGCGTATGGGTCCTTGTGCGATTGAGAAGAGCGAGCCGGAATATGTGGCACTCCCTTTCGTAAATCTCCAATCCTCCTTAATTGCTGGGAGAATTGTCCTGCTTTCTTAATCCAGTCCTTGTAGTCATCAGGGATCTTGTCGCACGAGAGGATCATCGTCGCAAGCTTGGGACCGAGGCCGTGGATAAACCATTCCACGAGAGCATGCTTGTCAGTGATACTGGACTTCTCGGTGAGAAGTTGGAATTGCGAAGTGTAGGTGGTGAACCCATCGCTCCACGTTCCATCAGTATCCTTTCCAGCATTTTGACGGAGTTTGAAAAGGTCAATCCTAGCCTTGGCGGCTACATCGTAGGGGGAGAAAGCGGTCTCGAAAGCTTCTTTTATTTTGTCGAAGGTCATTTCTGCGTTATCAATAGCTGGGTTTGCGAGCTTCATCAGCCATCCTTCTGCAAAGGTCTTTCCCTGGCCCTTGCTAATCTTGTTAAGAAAAGTGAGGGACTTTGTCGTGTCGGAGAAGAGGGCGTGATTGATGGTGAAGTACATGTTCATTGAGAGGAGCCATCTATTAGCATCCTCTACCTCCCCGGAGAAGTCTTCGGGAAGGCCGGCCTTTATTTCTGATACCATTTCGTCTTCTGGAGCCAAGTCAATGTCAATGTCCTCCTGCGCGGTCGGTTCCGGGTCAGGGTCGTGAAAAACAAGAGGAGGTTCCTCGTCTAGAGGGATAGGGGAGTCGGGTGGAGGTTGGAGTGCGGCAGCTAATTCAGAGACGGAAGGAAGGGCGTCTGCGTTTCATCCTTGGCTCCTATTAAGATCTGCAAGCTCCCGTTGAACTTGTCTGTAATGATTGACGGCCTCCAGGTTGGAGAATCGATCAGGTAAGACAATATGGAAAGGGTGTTCGTCGGGGAGTAAGTGGATCCGAGGAAGCGGAGAGGATGAAGACACAGTGGGTGGAGGGGAAGGAGAGTCGGAGGGTGCTCTGAATCTGCCAATGCGGGAAATGTCGAAGTGGGGGGGTGTCCTCTACTTAAAAGTAGGGACAGATGGAAGAGCTAGTTCTTTTGTAACGCACAGCGTAGTGTTAACGTAGCGTGCTGCGAAACGCGGCGAAGAACATGCATGGTAACAATGAGGAGTTCAACTCTAGGACGGTGCCGAGCTTCAAGACGATGTGAAGCCTAAGCGGGTCTCTTCTATCCACAGGTACCTGAGAGGCTCTCTGG
>JBBPSJ010000420.1:0-12921 GCA_038093535.1 Boletus reticulatus
CCCCTCACGTCGAGCATCAAGACAATTCCGCTGCCCATCGTGAAATTGATCAGCGAGGACGTCAGCCCCTTCCCATCCGCCGATCTTTCAATTTCCAGAACAGGACCATCCAGCCACTTCATGGTTCGAGTCCCCAGCGCCCTGCTTCATCGTCCAGTGGCCAAAAGACAGCCCCCCATGATCTTCCTTCCCAACGAAACCCTTCTCCACCCCACCGGTCTTCCCACAACTCAGCTGCTCACCGGACACAGGCGCAAGCACCACCATCGCCACCCATCTCTCGTGAAATTTCACAAAACCCAATAGACAGTGGGGCAGAAGTTTCGCACCGCCCAGGTGATGAACAGGTAGATTTCCTGTCTCGTCCCTCGTCCATCACCTTATATCCATATCTTTGTTATAGGTGGGTGTGACATACGATCTACTCGCGCGGCATCATGCGACCAACCGCCGTCCTCGCTCCCCTTCTCCGGGCTATCTTGACGATGTGGACAATGGTCGTCGTCGTCGAGCACCAAAGAAACCACGCAATGCTGAGAACGAGCAAGAGCGTGAGGCGGAGCAAACACAAGCTAAGGCCAGAAAGGAGGACGAGGGCAGGGGGAAAGAGAAGGACAAGCAGCAAGACGGAGACGGAGAACAAGGCAAGAAACCGGCTGCACGCTCCAAAGACAAGGACAAGGATACTTCATCGAAGGACACGAACATCTCGTTCTATCCCAAGCGCTGGCGGGGTCTCCTTGACCTTGCGAAAGCACGTATGCGACTCCATGCTGCTGTCGAGGATGCATTCCCCAGGCTCGAGGTAGCAATTGATGGTCGGTGCAGCGAGGTTCTCCATGAGGTCATAGCATACTACAAGACGCAGAACTGGGAATTAGAAAAGGGTGCGTTTTGATTATTCGGTCCGTTAATTTTATCTTGACGGTGTACCATACAGGAATATATCCTGAGCATCGAGCGGGCATGTGCAGACTTGTAAGTAATATACTTTGCACGTTCTACATACTAGTAACACTTCTAGATCTTCAACGATACGCAAACTTTTCGCAGTGATTTAAAGAAGGAGGTGGCAAAGAACTTACGTGTGGATTATGATATTTTTCCATCCAAGAACGCCAAGACTGCAGAAGAACGTACCATGCAAATCAAGAGTAAGGCTGTTGAACTACTCTCCTCAGCGGCCTACTTACGCGGAGATGTCGATGCCAATGTATGGTTCGCATTTCACTCAGAACTTGCACTAATATATGAGACAGGGTAAATCTAGCAATTTTGCTCACCGTGGCCTCCAGCGGCCATGCCTTGCGTTCTTCTACAGCAACTCGAAAAAGGCCCTTCGGCAGTTCACTGAATTCCAACCCCATGTGCCGTACAAGACGCTCACACTGGTCGGCGCAATTGTAAGTCGTGACGCCAGCACGACCAAATTGTACTCATTTCCTCAAAGGTTTATGGTTTATTGGATGGGCTGAGAGAATATGGCGATGATCAACTCGCGTTCGAGAACACAAGTTGGTCGGTTATCCAGTCCGCGCAGCAACAGCTCAACGAGTCACTAACCAACCTTCTCGGGAATGATTACCATGGCTCCAAGCTAAATGCAATGCTCGAGGACTGGGCTCAGACTGGGATGTACGTTTGAATGATTATTCATGTTGATGTGCTTATTCTTTCTTAGGACGGGCTTTAAGGCAAAGACTCAAGTTGCAGAACGCAGTCAGAACGAGTTTGTGATGTTACTGGACTAGGTTGTGTCGTTGACTGTTACCACTGTCGGTCACTGTCGGTCGCTGTCGGTCGCTGTCGGTCGCTGTTGGGTACTGGGTTTACTGTGTTGTCATGTCATGTTGCTGTGTCACTGTGTCGCTCTTGCTGTCGCTGTGTCACTGTGTCGCTCTTGCTGTCGCTGTGTCACTGTGTCGCTCTCGCTGTTGCTGTGTTGCTGTGTTGCTGTCGCTGCGTCGCTCTCGCTCCCACTGTGTTGCTGTGTTGCTGTGTTGCTCTCGCTCTCACTGTGTTGCTGTGTTGCTGTGTTGCTGTGGTCACTGTGGTTCAATTCTTTTGTACATAGTTATTCGTGCACGACAATCATACATCACATTTTAATGTTTGTGCTAGTAGTGGGTCTGCAGTGTGATGGTGTCTGCAACAGCTAGCTGGACAATGGAGTATGTTAGGTAGTTCACTGTACAGCACTGTACGGTGTCGTGTCAAGGTGACAACTGTGTAGCACTGTGTATCGGAGCGGTGCTGTGCTGTGCCATATTTGGATGACTTACTGGACAGTAGGCTTTGAATAGCCAGTGGCTATACAGGCCGTCACAGTCACACATGCTGTACAGACCATTACAGGCAAACATGTGCTGTACAGTGCTGGTACAGTGCTGTACCAGCACTGTACAAAAGGGGACATGTCTGTGATGGTTGTGATAGCTGTACCTGACTGTCCAGTGCTGGCCGGCAACCAAGGGATTTGCTGATGCATCACTGATATTGGAGATATCCTTCTTGGAGTTTCCAGTTAATGGGTGTGCTTTTCATGACCTTACTAGGTGATCCCATCCAGAAATAGGTCTGGTATTCTGTGTCTAGCATCATAGTGCTTTCCATGGATACTTCCTGATAAAACATAGATTATCAAGCTAGTTTACCTCTCTGCTGCAGTATGTAGTAATGTTTTTGTTGCATTTATTAGCATTGGTAGTGACATTGTATTGTTTACAGAGTTGTTCATAACACTTGAAGAATTCTTGATATCAGAATTGCTACCCTTGGATTTTGTCAGGGATATTGCTACTTGTGGTCCTAGAAGTTATGACTGTGTTGTAGTTATTCCAATGGCTCTCCAAGTGACCCTAACAAGTACATTACAAGTAAATCTATAATGGGCCTTTCATTTTACCATCTCCCTTTGCACTTGCTTTTGTATTCTGCCCATCTATCATATTCTGTTCTTAAGTCATCCCACTGGCATGGGTGTTGAACCCCTAATGTGGCATGCTCATTTATTCTGTATCCATTTGACATCTAATCTTTCAGCTTGTACACACAGCTACCACCAGCCACATACTATCTACCACAAATGAGAACCCCATGGGCTTGGCAAGGGCATGACACATTTAAAGTCTTGCACTGGTGTCCTTGTCCCCTCTGTCTTGGTATCTCTGTCATCTCCAGGAATCATCACTAGCCAGTGACTGATCTGGATATTCCCTCCTTCTATCTCTGACCAGACTTTGGTCCATCTTCTCCAGACTTTCATTCACAGACCCCCTGACCTCCTGACCAGAAGGAATCCATCTCCCTCAAGCAAGTATGTAACTAAGCAAACAATTCGGTCCAGGTCTCAATTCCTGGAATGTCAACAGATCATTACTGTTTAAAGAATTTTGATGATAAATCCCAGCTTGGCTTCCTTACCCCCTAAGCCGATAGCCTACAGTATAGTCACACAAACATGGGTCCAGGGGTGCCCAGAGGGCCGTGGAATTGTCTTGTATAAACACATTTAAATAAAAGCAAATTCTATAATTGGTAATATATGTTGTTTTGATCTATTTATATGTATGTATTTTGTTTACTGACAAATGGATAAACATGTTTTTTTAATGATTCAACAATCTTTCATTCTAAACATCATCCTCTAATATGTCAAAAGATACCTTATCCAAGGAAGAAATTATCCATCTTGCACACAATGTCATCCAGACCATGCAATGTGAGTGGGAGGAATGTACTATTACACTCAATAGCTGGGATTCATTAGCAAAGGTGATTAACTTGACAGTTTGTTATTTATTGTATTGTGGGTTTTAAAAAAAAACATATGACTTCTCCAAGTGCTATCTAGAATTCCGTGCCATTTACACCTCACAATGTTGTCATTCATTTCTGACCTGCTTTGGATTACAGCACCTTCGTCGACACTGCTCTCGTGTCAAGCAACAGGTGAGTGGTAATTCCAGGCTGCACTACATCTGCCAAGCATTTGGCCCACAGGGAGGAATATATCACTGTTCCTATTCTCGTTGCTCTGGTCGACTGCATAGTTCATTGGCTGCACTGAAAACGCACATGGAACTCAGTCACTTGTCGAGAGTTGCATTGCCATGCCCGGCGCGTGGTATGTGAGAGTTACTGTGTTTGTCTGTCACTTTGCTTAAGTGTACATCAAGGTTGCAAAGAGGTATTCATCCGTGTACAGCAACTTCCAAGTCACTTTGAACACGTGCACCGCGAACTCCTCGATATACGTGTATCGGTGAACGCTTTCGCACCTCTTGCCCGCCTTGCGCGCCCGCGCCATTTACAACGGTTGCCTCCACTCCCCCGCCATGAGATTCGCGTGAGCTCATTCCTGCCTTCCGTCTCTATGCCACCCGTCCGTCGAGAACCTAGTCAAGCAAGCGCCTCCCAAACACTGTCGCGCAAGTGGAGTCGCTTGAACGTACAGGATCAAGAGGGCGAGAGCGATGAAAACCCCATCGCATTCGGCAACCTCCCTCTCCAACTACAAGATATCCTCGCACCCCAGGTCGTAGTTACCGAGGTGCGGAAAAAACTGCCGTTTCACAGGCAGCCGCTCCTATCCCGACCTCAACCGGCGATTCACCCTATCCGGTCCAACGAGCCCGAGCAATCTATCCTCTATTCCACATTCAAACCCATGGTTGACAGACTACTCGCAGATGGAACCCTCGCGGAGCACAAAGAAGGGGGGATGTAAAGTAAACTTGCGCACTTGGCGTTTCTTGTTTCTTGGTGCCATTCTGAACGAACATACCTTGATGCGCACGAGTTTTGATACAGTCTTGTCATACTACCATGCATTGTTATTGTTCTGGCTTTATACCACCTGGTTTGCTACGTATGAAGTACTTGTGTTCTGTCGATTCCCCAGTCCAGCGGTACGAACTTCGTGGTCTCTGACGCGTAAGTCTTTGTCGCCGATAAACCGAGGGTCGCAAGTTACAATAATGAACTCATATGGAGTGCATGTTAGTACATGTGATCGACACTACCGCGGCGTACGCGAGAATATTGGGAGAGTTGTGTAACATAAGGTATCCCACCAGTCGTATCGTCTTTTTATGCGGCATTCCCCTCGGCGAAAGTGAGCAAGTCCGAGTCACCTTGGTCGGTGACAGTCATAACACTGACCACTTGTCAGATTGGTACCAACGATGCGATGTGGTCGACCTACCCAACGCGGAACAGTTTACCGGCAGCAGTGCCAAGAGCGACGTTGGTGCCAGCGAAATGGTGCACGGTCGTCTTTGACAACATGGCGTAGTACTCAATCTCCGACTTGCGCAGGGGTGGACAGTTTCCGGCGATCAAGACGAGCTTGGCTATGGATATGGCATCGGAAAAATAAGGAAGAAAACGGTCGTCAGTCCAAGGGACCTTCTCAGCCTCACGCTCCAGTCCCCGTGAGTTCATAAACAAGGATACTCACCCTTGCCACTGCGCATCTGCTTCAACGCTGACTTGTACCCCAAAGTGTACTTGCCCGACTTCACGACAAGAGCGAGGCGGGATGCGATGGACTCGGTCGACTTGGCAGCTTTGGACTTTTTGGTAGGCGCCATGGAGTATGACTTGTGGTCGTGAAGTAATGTGGGTCTTGAGGTTGAGGATGCTTATCGTCGATGTCGCTGGTTGCCGATGAACAACTGTACAGTATTTCCACATATTTTACACTCCGCATTAGGTAAATTGGCCCCTGTGAAGTGGCTCTCTGGATTACAGCAATGCGGATGACATTTCTATGATAGCGCGCGGGCCTTTCTCGTCGAAATCCGACTTTGAAACAAAATTCTTTCCTTGAACGTCGTTGAACGAAATCTGATTCGATGGTCGTCAATAATGCATAGAAAAATAACAACTTCGCTTGGACCTTGGCAACGATGCTGGTTCCCAAGAATGCTGCAAGACCGTCTCCTTTCTCTCGGTACTCGGCAAAATATTCAGGAACATTGACAACACGAATTGACCTTGGTTGGACCTCGTTATGCTGATCTGGATTACCAAGAATGAAGGACGACAACCGCGACTGCAGCGCAGTACCAATTCCTATTTGATGGTAATTCAGGACAGGTGAGAGCAGAAAACTGAGAACGTACCCTTGACGCGGCTCGCCAGGTCTCCAGTGACAAACAATCCTTGCCAAATATACTGTCGCTGATCAACATCAGTCTGGCTAACTGAAAATCCAACTGTATCTTGTAACGAGAGCGGATTGTCCTCATGAGGCAACGGATAAAGAAGGGAGGGATCGAAAAGTGGTTCGCAGAATCGATGTCGCTCCTTCCCTAACGTTATCGAGGAACCGCGGAACTGCAGTGTGATAAGGTCAAGAGCCTCTATTTCTCTTGCGCGTGCTTGTTCCGCAGCGGTTGCCTTTGCGGTCGCTTTCTTCTTCGTCCCAGCTTCAATTACAGCCTTTTCTTTTCCCGCGACCAGGACCGCGGCGATATCTGTGACTCCCTCATCCTCTACTTCCGCAATTTGACCATCTGACGGAACGCGAATGTGGCCATCAGACGAGATGTACTTGACAAGATCAAGAAGGAAAGCTTGTATGGCTTCTGGATCCCTAGGTGAATCGGGGGTAGAGGCGGCGGCCATGACGGATTGGTTTGAGCGCAAGAGATTGGCAAGGTATTTCTCGCAGTCAGCTATGCCCAAGGATGTCGAAGACCGTGCAGCATGCACGATAAAACCATCATATATAGGTGATACATCGGTTTTCTCGTATCCTATGTCCACGACGATGCCGTTCAGTTGTCCAGTTGCGTACATCTGTGTCATGGGCCGTTCAACGATCGCAAAGCTAGCTGCGTTGAAGCGCTCGAAAAAGATTTGACATAATCGCTCTTGAGATGCACGCGAGAGCCCTGGTGCGATGGAAAGCATGACCGGGGATTCGTTTTGCGTGCGTTTTATCTGAAGTCTGTTGAAAATGATGTGTTTCCTGCAAATTTCAGGGGTAAGAATACTAGCATAGACATACACATCGGAATGCACACCAGATGGCTTCCGCTTGAGTGCAGTCGCGAATATCACCATCAGCGAACGGCCATGACACAAGGATGTCGTTGCCCCCTTCGAGCGCTTCGTCGAGTTGAGCGCCGACAAGATAGTCGTTCACGTTTGCGGTAGTGCTCGAGTAGAACGGGAGTGAGGAGAGACGAGACACTGATGCTAACGAACGCCAGTAGTCACTGCCTTCTCCAGTTCCGCTTGGCTGTTTTCCATTCGTGATGGAGCTAGATGAGGGTTCCCCCGCTGTCTGTCTCAGACCGACGCGTGCTGGTATTTCCTGGAGGCATTTTGCCTCGTTAGTGCCGAACAACGCAAGTCAAACGCAACGAACCACTGTTGGAGTTTTCAAGAGTTCGTGTATGCCGAGGCCAGCCCTGATAACCGTTCTACCCGTTTCTATGATCAGTATGGATGAGTCACGAAAGCTGCTCATGGCCAATGAAACGATGGTTGTATATGTGCTGGTACGCGTACGTGACAAAGCACGCTTACGGAGTCCGGACAATAGTGAATGGTCTGATCATCATTAAATATTCGCTTCCGCAGCTTTCTCTGGACCCACCATGGCCGTGTCTAGCCATCTCGCAAAATTGTACTCTCCGCTGGACATTCCAGAGTCTGGTAAAGAGCCCTTCACTGACTATTCTCGGTGGAGGCTGCTTGTCAACGACGGTGGTCGCCATACTTGGCACTACCTGAAAACGGACGAAGAACGCGAAAAGTGGCCTCAGAATCATATAGACAAGTACTGGACAGGTCAGCCTCTTGTAAGCATTCATCCTCGTGTGATACATGCAACGAAACGCGAATAACCATATAACAGAACCTCCCCGACCTTCCGACAGTGACCACACCGCTTGAGGCTGCTCGTAATGGTTATACCTTTTACAAACACCTCCAGTCGCACGACGGCCACTGGGCTGGCGAGTATGGCGGACCAATGTTCCTGTACCCTGGTCTTGTGATTGGGTCCTATGCTGCTGGCATGGGGTTCAAAGAGGAAGAACGCCTCGAGATGATTCGTTACCTCATAAATCGGGCGCATCCCGAGGACGGAGGTTGGGGTCTGTGAGTATACCATCCCATTTTATGTGAGTTCTGTGTAACCCCCTTCTCAGACACATCGAAGGACACTCCACCGTATTCGGAACTGCTCTCAACTATGTGGCTTTGCGAATCCTCGGGATGAGTGCTGAACATCCAGTTGCTGTCAAAGCAAGAGCTACCATTCACCGGCTAGGTAGCCTTCTTGTTCTAGATGCCTACCGTGCCGTGCTGATTGCGGTCATCCAGGGGGTGCGACTGGCGCTCCCGCTTGGGGAAAGTTCTGGTTGGCAATCCTCAATGTCTACGAATGGGAAGGTTTTAACCCTGTACCTCCTGAGCTTTGGTGGGTCTGACACAACAAACATTCTTGACCCCTAGTTGATTGTTTCAAGGCTTTTCCCTGAGTGGGTCCCATTTCATCCCCACAGATGGTGGATTCATACCCGTAATGTCTACATACCCATGAGTTATCTATACGGTATCCGCTTCAAGATGGAAGAAAACGACTTGATCCGTTCTCTTCGCCAGGTTTGCACCCATGATATCTGCTACAATCCTACATTTAATGTTTTCATCTTAGGAGCTATACACGACCGACTATCATCGCATACATTGGCCGGCACAGCGTAATAACGTCGCAGCTGTCGACCTTTATTCACCACACACATTGGTTCTGGATGGGATGAATACCGTGTTGTCAATCTACGAGAGCTGCACCATTCCTGCTCTCAGAAAGGCTGCGTTGGAACGCACCTACAAGCTCATCGTATACGAGGATGAAAATACGGAGTACCAGACTCTCGGTCCTGTTTCCAAGATGATGAACTTGCTGTGCCGTTTCGCCGTCGAAGGAGCCGGTACAGAGGTATACCGTCAGCACGCGATGAAGCGTGCCGATTTCATGTGGCTAGGCGCGGAAGGCATGATGATGTGTGGGACGAATGGAAGCCAGCTTTGGGATATTGGATTCATCACGCAGGCGCTTGTCGAGACTGGTCTCGCGAAAGAGCCGGATAACAAGGAAAGTCTGAAAATGGCCTTGGGGTGGTTGGATGCATGTCAAATTCGAGAGAACCCGAAGCACTTTCAGACGGCTTATCGTCAGCGAACAAAGGGAGCTTGGCCGTTCAGCACGAAAGAGCAAGGCTATACTGTTAGCGACTGCACGGGAGAAGGCCTCAAATCAGTCTTGTATCTCCAGAACCAGGTAGAGTGCGTGTGGTCTATGATCAGATGGCTCTCTGGCTCAACATAGCGCCCAGGGGAACAGAGAAAGTCATCTCAGATGACCGGCTCTTTGATGCTGTGGACACATTGCTCTCGATGCAAAACGACAATGGGGGTTATGCAAGCTACGAGCTTGTGAGAGGACCCAAGTGGCTGGAGTGGCTTAATGCTGCAGAGGTCTTTGGTACTGTGTGCTGGTCATAATCAATCATGTCGCTAAACTGACCTTGACTTGCTGCAGGGGATATCATGATTGAATTCTGTTACCCAGAGTGCACGACTTCGGTGATAACGTCCTTGTCCATTTTCAGGAAACACCATCCGAACTACCGAGCAGCAGAGATCGGGTAAGTAGGGCCGACCTCACCTTGCAGGAAGGTTTCATTTAACATTAACATTATCAGGCGGACGATCACGAAGGCAATCCAATATCTTCACCAAGTACAGCAACCGGAGGGTGGTTGGGTCGGATCATGGGGTATCTGTTTTACGTATGCGACCCAATTTGCACTGGAAAGTTTGGCACTTGGTGGGGAGTACTACGGGAACAGCCCCGCTGTCCGACGTGCGTGCGATTTTCTACTTTCGAAACAACGAGAAGATGGAGGTTGGGGAGAAAGCTACAAGGTCAGCGATCTTTTACGTTCATATCCGACAGACGCTGACTGATCATACTCGCGAGTATAGACTTGCGAACTTCGTCGCTGGGTTGAACACGAAAACACTCAGGTCGTGCAGACATGTTGGGGAGCCATGGCTCTCATGTACGCCGAGTACCCACATGGGGAACCCATCGAGAAAGCAGTTAAACTGGTCATGTCTCGCCAGCTTCCGGTGAGAAATTCGGAATGAGAATCATGTCATGCGCTGAGATGTTACACACAGGATGGATCATGGCCGCAAGAGGCGATTGAGGGCGTGTTTAACAAAAATTGCATGATCTCGTACCCCAACTTCAAGTTTTCGTTTACAATCTGGATGCTCGGAAAGGCGCACTACTATCTGAAGAACCTGAAAGCTCGAGAGGGCAAGGAGTAGCTGCTTTCTGAGATGTTGTAGCTACCATGTACAGATGATATGCATACATATGGTTTCATGACTTGAAGGACCCACGGACTGTATAAGTTCGTCCTCTACTGATGCAGGTCCTTTGGTTGGAGTGAAATCTGGATCTTGAGTCCAGGGCGGCGCATCGCGACTTCTTCAAGGGGTTCAATTCGCCCCGCTTTCTCCCTCCTTCCGACGTTTGCTTGGGTCTGCGCGTCTTTTCCTTGACTCGGACTAGGATGAGTCCAGTTTTTCCTCGTCGTTATCCAGGTTTATTGCCCTATGGACCTGTCAACCATCGTTCACTTCGCCGTCCACAGTAGTCCACTCTTCTATTTACTATGTAAAGATTTGATTGATGCAACTGCTTATCCAATACATGACCCGAACCACCAGGAATTGCCAGCGTGATAGATATATCAGGGGACTGTGCAGACATGGTTGAGTTGGGGATTCCACGGGCATACCAATCAAGTCGGATGTCGAGACGGGTGATGTCGAGGGCTGTAGAAATGCCCAAGGAGGCACAGACGAAGGTGGATGAGGTGTGCCAGCGGTGGCTCGATACGAGTCCGAGTCATGGCGCTGCCAGAAGCCGTTAGCTATGCGCAAGTCACGTCAGTGTTCAGAACGACTTGGAACTGCGCCAAAGGACCCACCTGGACTGCCAGCACTATCAAAGCCACCAAACAGACCCGAGAACGCATCGAGCAAACCCGAGAGTCGAGAAGGAGGAGAGACTCGGATGGAGCATGTTGGCGCACAGTCGATCAGCAATATGGGCTGACGAAAACGATCAGGGCAACATAACAGACGTCGGCGACGAACCAGACAAGCCCCCAGTACCACCTGAACCACCTGATGAAGCCACACAACATGTGAGCAAATCCCCGAACGTCGAGCTCGAGGGGGAGAGAGGAGAAAATCCGAGTTTCGAGAATACACGTACCAGAGATGAGGCGTCCACGACGGGAGTGTCGGGGAGCAATGAGGATGTCAGAATGCACCAGAACTCGAGCGCAAACGCATGGAGCGAAGGGTAGAAAAAAACTCACCCAAGAGCGCTCCAGTCGAGCTACCCGGGTCGGGACGCAAAGCGGTCGCGCAAGACAGTCACCAGATCGATCCAGGATGTCCAGAGAGTGAGGATAACGAGCGCAGCGTTGAAGCGAACGTGCAAAGTCGAGATAGGAAGCCCAGGAGGTTAGATAGAGGTCCAAGGGGTGAACAGAGGCGTCGAGCGCGAACCGGAGCGCGGAAACGATGCGGACGGCGTCCAAGCGGATGGGAGACGTGACGGAAAGAGCGCTGGAATGAGCGCGGCGCGACTCGAAACGACTCGAAACGACCTCACTAGCTGGGTATCAGGCAAGTGAGCACGGGCAACGGAAGCGCACAGCGGCGGGCGTACCCGAGGCGTACAAACCACTCACACATCATACAAGACGACGTGTTGACCACGGCAATCAACCGCATCACCAAGGCAAGCTGAAAACGCGACCTAAAACTTGAAGTGTCAATTCCACCGGATCGACTTACCAAGTCACTGGATCGAAAATCGCACGTGCTGTACACCTTGTATATGTACTACAGGCTGTGGGGAAATGTTTACAAGGCGCGATATGCGAAGACGGCACTACCAGAGTTAATCGAGGCTGGCATCTACGCCGAGCCGCGATCTGCCATATATGGACATTGCGCAACGACGCGCGAGCCTGAGACACACATTGTGTCGACACGACTACTGGCAATGTATACCACACCTTTGAGGGGAGTATTCATCTTTACTTTGGTGACTGCTACTTCCTGAAGTTATTCCGCCATAGAGGCTCCGAGGTCTTTGTGATTGTACACTTTTAAGTTGTGGCAACCGGGAACCTCGGAATGCTATGTGACAGGGTACAACAACACTCCCCGAAACACCCAATTGAAGCGTCGAGTATGTTCCGACGTTCATGGCAAATAAGCGAAATCCATGACCTCTTGCGTCATACCCTCGAAACGAAACGTCTACGCGAAATACTCATCCCCAGACGAAATACCCGAGAAAAGCGTCGAGTAACTTTCGTCCCTCAACGTTCACCGTTAACTTATTGACTTATTGATTCGCTTCCGCAGCCTTCTCTGGGCCCACCATGGCCGTGTCTAGCCATCTCGCAAAATTGTACTCTCCGCTGGACATTCCAGAGTCTGGCAAAGAGCCTTTCACTGACTATTCTCGGTGGAGGCTGCTTGTCAACGACGGTGGTCGCCATACTTGGCACTACCTGAAAACGGACGAAGAACGCGAAAAGTGGCCTCAGAATCATATAGACAAGTACTGGACAGGTCAGCCTCTTGTAAGCATTCGTCTTCGTGTGATGCATGCAATGAAGCGCGAATAACCATGTAACAGAACCTCCCCGACCTTCCGACAGTGACCACACCGCTTGAGGCTGCTCGTAATGGTTATACCTTTTACAAACACTTCCAGTCGCATGACGGCCACTGGGCTGGCGAGTATGGCGGACCAATGTTCCTGTACCCTGGTCTTGTGATTGGGTCCTATGC
>JBBPSJ010000421.1:0-12899 GCA_038093535.1 Boletus reticulatus
CGTGTCCTGGTCGGGTCCAGGTATCTCACATGCTCCTTCGCAGAAACCTGACGTAGTCTGTATGCGGTGTCCACAGAAACCGTTGTTTGCCGTATGTGGGTTGGCGTGGTCGGATCCACGTCCGAGCGACTTGTTCCGGTCGGTTCCGAATATCGCAAGTGCCCCTGCCTCTTCACTCACTCCTGCCCGTGCCACTCTGATTCCGTGTTTGACTGTGTTTCTGATGGCAGTTTCTTGTGAAGAAGGTTGCGGTCCAAGCCCCGTCCCTTGACCCTCGGGAGTAGCTGCGTCCGCGTCCACCAATGATTGGACATCATCATATGGGTACGTGCCAGGATAATGATCCTGGGCTTTCTCTGAGGTGGCGTCCCAGAGCTCCGCTGGCGCGATAGCGGAGAACCTATTGTTCCATGGTCCAGATCGTACAGCCCTGGCTCGTGGTGCTGCCCTGATCGCTTCCTTTTGGCACTCTTGGTAAGTGGCCGTTCTTACCTCAGCCATGGCTTGGTAGCCAGCCTCCTCGTCCGCAGACGAGCTGCCCTCCCCAAAAGCAGTTTTGAGGATCTTTATAGCGGCGCCTTTCTCGATGCTCCCCATTTCTTCAAGGTAAGCCGAGAGTTCATCATCCTCCTCCATTGTGGTGGTGGTCCGTGCCCGTCTTTGCGGGACTTTGTAAGTAGGACGTGCGGTGCGTCCGGAGGATGTGGTCGGGCGGGGACGTGTGGTCCGGTCGGTTCCGGATCCCTTGTGGTTGGAAGACCTACAGCCAACCTGGTGACAAATGAAGCATTGATTCTTCCGCATATACTCAGCGCGCTGAGTCGGCGATAGTCGTACGGCATCTACGTCCATCGCGTACGGGTCTCTGTGTGATCGAGGAGAGGGAGCCGGTATATGTGGCACTCCCTTTCGTAAATCTCCAATTCTCCTCAGTTGTTGAGAGAACTGGCCCGCCTTCTTTATCCAATCCTGGTAGCTGTCTGGAATCTTGTCACACGAGAGGATCATCGTGGCAAGTCTGGGGCTGAGGCCATGGATAAACCACTCCACAAGAGCGTGCTTGTCAGTGATACCTGACTTCTCGGCGAGAAGTTGGAATTGCGAAGTGTAGGTGGTGAACCCATCGCTCCACGCTCCCTCGGTATCCTTTCCAGCAGTTTGACAGAGTTTGGAAAGATCTATCCTTGCCTTGGCTGCTACATCGTAGGGGGAAAAGGCGGTCTCGAAAGCTTCTTTAATCTTGTCGAAGGTCTTTTCACTGTCGGCGATAGCCGAGTTTGCGAGCTTCATCAACCATCCTTCAGCAAATGTCTTTCCCCGGCCCTTACTAATCTTGTTGAGGAAAGTAAGGGACTTTGTCGTGTCGGTAAAGAGTGCTTTGTTGATGGTGAAGTACGCGTTCATCGAGAGGAGCCATCTGTTGGCATCCTCTGCCTCCCCGGAAAAGTCCTCGGGAAGGCCGGCCTTTATTTCTGAAACCATTTCGTCTTCTGGAGCCGGGTCAAGTTCAATGTCCTCCTGCGCGGTCGGTTCCGGGTCAGGGTTGTGAAAAACAAGAGGAGGGTCCTCGCTAAGGACAACGTCGGGAGTAGAGGGGGCAGCTAATTCAGAGGTAGAGGGGAGAGCGTCCGAGTCTCTTCCTTGACTCCTGTTAAGTTCCGCTAATTGCCTTTGGACTTGTCCGTAGTGGGCGATACGATCCGGAGGGGAGTATCGGTCAGGTAGGACAATGTGAAACGGATGTCCGTCAGGAAGAAGGTGGATACGGGGGAGTCGGGGGGAAGACACGGTGGGTGGAGAGGGTGGCGGGGAGTCTGAAGGCGCTCTGAATCTGCCGATTCGGGAAATGTCGGAGTGGGGGAATGTCCTCTACGTGAAAGTAGGGACAAGGGGAAAAGCTAGTTCTTTTGTAACGCACAGCGTAGACTTGTCGTAGCGTGCTGCGATACTGGTCGAAGAATAAGCGAGATAGCGAGGAGTTCAACTCAAGGACGAATGCCGAGCTTCGAGACGATGCGAAGCCTAAGCGGGTCTCTCCTATTCCAGGTATCCGAAGACTCACTGGAACTCAGAGGAAGTGAGGCAAGATCAACGCTGGTATTGCGTAGAACTAGCTTAGGGAAAATACAGGGAGAGACGACGACTATATATACGGTAGGCCCCTAATCTAGATGAAGGATATAAAAAGGGATGCGCAGCATCCGCAGTAAAGCGCAGTTGAATGCGCAGCTATCCGCAGCAAGAGGCTATGAGTGCGCAGCACGAAATAGCAAATAGCGAATATAAAAGGAAAGGCTATGCCACTGCCTTACGAAGTCTGAATAAGGTGACAGTGGCGGAGATGGAACGGAAGTCCTAATATGGTATAGGCGGGGCGCCGTGTGAGCCAAAGGAGAAAGAGATCGAGAGAGCGTATCTGGTAGTGGTGGAGGACGACTCCACTATGAATACAACCGCGTACGGTGAAGAGACGAGTCTGTAGAGAAGCGGAGGACGAGGACAAGTAAAGAAACGAGGAAAAAGTGTACCCCCTTCGTAGACCGTAACAAAGTTAATGAGAATGAGACAAGAATAAAAGGAGATAGTAAAAGGAACCAAAGTCCGGAGTGTAACTCCATGAAAGTCTGGTGCATCTGGGGCAAGATTTATCCAGAGTTTGGCTGGAGTTGGACTTTGGTGAAATTTAGGGATATGTCAGTATCCTCCTCTTAGGCCGAGCCCTCAAGGCCAAGTGGAAATAACCCCTGAGTGGACCAGGTGGAACTTTGGGTGGACGTGGTGTGATGCAATCATGTGAAGTCTGTGTACGGATCAACAAACGGAATTTTAAATCTTTGTCTGAAATCCAAATATAAGAGTAGGGCAGATTTCTGAGTGGCCAATCATTCAACCTCCATGTCCAACATCAACAACATCAAACAGTGGTTGGAGGAACGCCTCCATGAGGATGACAATGACAACAACGACCTGTCCACCACCAAGTTTGCAGAACAGCAAAGGCACCAAAAGGAGCACAAGGTGGAGGAGGAGCAGAAGAGGCACAAGATGGAAGAGGCCAAGTACAGGGTGGCTGAGGAGGTGGAGGTGTGTCATCAGGCAGAGGAGAGGAGGCATTGCATGGCCGAGGAGGCAGCCAAGAAGAGAGTAAGTTATGGCTTATTTGGAGTTGACTGTAGCTAACAGAGTTGTAGGCTGAAGAGATCCGGACGCAGCAAAGCACCAAAGGCAAGGGCAAGGGGAAGGCCTTGCCTGACTGCAATCAGCATTAGAACTGGGGCCTCAAGTGTGAGGAGGGCCCCAGAAAGGCAACTTCATGTGTGGAGTGCAGGGAGGCAAAGGTGAAGTGCAAGAGGCCTGGGAAGCCAGAGAAGAAATGGAGGAGGGCAGAGAGTGATGCAGGTCCATTGAAGAAGAAGATGTCAGAGATCACGGACAGCAGCGATGAGGAGAAGGAGAAGAAGAGCAAGGATGGATTGTGGTCTGTGCTGGGGCCACAGCTCATTAAGGCCATCTGGGGCATCCGGGACAAGATGTGGGTCCACAGCCAGCTTCTTGATCACCAGAATTGCATTCTGGCTTGCCTTGTTGAGTTGAAGACAATGGAGGTATACCAGGAGTTAGAGTCAGAGTCAGAGTTGGACAAGTCGGAGGGTGAAGAAGAGATGGAGAAGGAGCTGAGGGGACTGATCAAGGAGGAAGAGAAGGATGCAGATGCAGATGCAGATGGAAGGTTGCCAGAGAGGCAACTCTGGAGTAAAGTAGAAATGAATTGTTTTGTACATAGCAAAATGAATTGAGTCAAGTCAAAGGAAAAGAGAAAGAAAGAGACAGAGAGATCAGACCTGGCTTTGTCCAGATACTTCTGGTGGAAGTCTGAGACTAGCTTTGTAGCATGTCCGAGTTCTGTAGCAAGTAACCATGATGTCTCATTGTCAGTACCTTCATACCCAAACCATCATACCAGATACAGAAGTTGGTAGTGACACCTTCTCCGATCAATCTTGGAGTTGAGTATCTCCTCGATCTCGTATTCTGGCTCACTGTCAACCTCAACTGGAGGTGGTGGAGGTTGGATGCAGTCTGGAATGGTGTTCGGAGTTGCAGGTTCTAACTGTGAGACATGGAAGATAGGGTGAACGAATTTCATGGAGTCAGATAAATAGATTCTGAAGGAGTGAGTACCGGGTTTGGCAATGATGCACCCAGATACTTCTCGGAGGGTTTCTTAGATGGTCACATAGACCGGAGATATTTCGCCTTGAGCATAATTTGATCACTGATTTTGAAGTCCAGAGCTGAACTTCTCTTCTTGTCCACTGGTCCTTGGTAGTGTTTCTGTGCTTCCAGCATCTCCGTACGGAGGAACTCATGGAGTTCATCCAAGTCTGTGACATAGGACTTAGCTGTAGATGAGGTGAGTTTGAGTTTGGAGTGGACAGAGAAGTTGGGGTGATATCCTTTATTGGTGAAGAAGAGTGATACTTCTGTAGTAGCACTTGGAGTGTTGTTGTAGGTGAACTCCGCAAGAGGCAGGAGTCCAAACCAATTGTCTTGTTGGTAATTGGAGTAGATTTGGAGGTATTGTTCAAGGGTTTGTTGGCATGTTCTGTCTGACCATCCACCTCTGGATGATATCCAGAGGTGACATGCAGTTGCATATCCAATGCTTTACCTAGAGAATGGAAGAAATGGGATACAAATTTGGAGCCCCTGTCGGAGGTGATGTGGGAAGGAACTCTGTGCTTGGAGAAGACATGTATAAGGAATAGTTTGGCTAGTTGTGTGGAGGTGCATCAAGCAAACTGTCACTTGCTCTGGCAGATACATATCCACAGCTCTGCACAGACACTACAGCAAGGTACCTAGTAATATAGATCTGTACAGAAAAATAGGGGAAATCTACAGTGTGACAGCAATATTACAGCATCTTACAGTAACTACAGTCACACAGGGTCATCCCACCATAGTTACACAGCCGTCGCAGTATGTCACAGGGCTTCACAGGTGAAACAGCAATACAATCAAATTGTATTACAGGCACATATAGTATAGTAATAATTATATAGAATACCAATCCTAATAAATGTGGCCATTCCATTCCTAATGCATGGGGACTTGTTTTTTTTTTTCACATGTCATACCTTATCACTCAATGCAATGGCATGGCTACCTACAGGCTATGGTAACAACAACATGGCTCGCTCAGCGCACCTACACATGGACCTATCCCAATATGTCAACGAATCCAACAGTTTGTTTGACGGACCCACCTCCTGAAGGGCCTTCTGAGGTGTTGATGAGCCCAACAACTTGCTCAACATTCCCACATGGCACCTGACAATGCTGATGCGGTGGCACAACTACATACCACCCTGACAACATCAATGACAACAATTCAGTGGTACCACCATCCCCACTGCAACAGTGACATCACAACAACAATGTGGTGGCATGGCTCCACCACCCCAATGATGACAATGATGCAGCTGTGGCATTGTCACCACCACCACCACGAGGCCGTCCTCAATGATGCAATCACCACCATACCACCACCACTGTACCACCACCATCAAGATGACAATGACAACAGCAATGCAGCCACAGTGTCATCAATGTGGTGGCATGGCTACCACCACCCCAATGACCACAATGTTGACACAACAACAACAACGATCAGTGGCATGGCCATCCCCACCCCAACAATCATGTGACAATGACAATGATGTGGTGGTACTACTGCCACCACTTTGATAATGATGATGATGATGACCAGGAATTGGTGGCACGGCCACCCCCACACCAACGGTGACGACATGGCGACATCAACATCAACACAGTGGTGCCGCCACCACCACCACAATGATGATGATTGTTGAAGTCCATGGTGCTAGAGGCTGTAGAGCTAGTTATACTCCAGTCAATGTGGTACAAGACTCCCTGGTCATGGGCCAGACAGGAAAACCACACGATGAGATCCAATAGGGCTGCCAGACACAACATGCCATGGCAACATGTGCCTGGCCGACTCGCTCGCATGGACCCACCATAAAATTTAGTAGGGTTAACAACTGCCCAAAAGAATTTTTTTTAAATTCATACCCATTTATGACCATGACGAGGCCTAGTAGGGACCACTCACACCTGAACAACCCAACTACCTGGTCATGCACCAACCACCCATGTCGTGCCACACACCAATCTGGGCACCAATATGGACACCACACGCCACGGCATAGACATCATATGCGTACTTCACCAGTACCAGCTACTACCCCACCAAGCCCAAGCGGCTGTTCACAACAACTCACAATAGGGACATGGAAAGACCATGGGGCACTCCGGGCACCAATATGGATACCACCATGCCTACCCGGGCTGCATTGCCAGAATGACAACTGGACAACCATGGACTTAAGCTCTGGAAGTGCCATCCTGGGTGCCAAATACAGGCAACCACACCGACTATCACGTCATGCACATGCGCCATCCCAGGTGCCAATACGGGATATCACGCACTGGCCACCTTGTCAGCACCTGCCATTCTGGGCGACATACAGGACACACCAACTATCAAGTTGTGCACACACTACTCCAGGCATTAATACAGATACCACAGCGACCCCATGTCACATTACCTGCTGACTATCCATGTCACGCAATGCTGTCTTGGGCATCAATACGAGCACAACATGCCAATCTGGGCATCAGTACAGAAACCACAGGAGAAGCTCAGAGACTAGCTACAGAATGCAGACACCATGTCACACAACACCACCTCAGGCGTCAGTACAGGCAAAACATGCCAATCCAGGCATCAATATGGACAGACACAGACCACCTACGGTCATGCAACACCAACCCTGGGCGTCAATACAGGTACCACATGCCAATCTGGGTGTTACACACGGACACCACACACCAACCATCAATGTCGTGCAACGCCAACCAACTTAATGCAACACCATCCTGGGCGTCAATATAGGCACCATGGATCACCTCCATACAAGAAGACATCATTGAAAACACCCCCCAACATAGCTCACATTGAGGGGGTGACCAGCACTGACACCAATCTGACTGGTGTGCAACCCAAATACAAATACACATGACAATGACTCAACACCCTCAACTACTACCTAAACCCACTCCGACCGACGCTCGGATTGAGGGGGTGACTAGTATGAGTACATCCAATCCAACCATCTATCACAATTCCCGGTATACACCAACATGAAGGCAGATTCGACACAACATTGCCACCTATGTACCTACCTAATCATTACACCCACTTGGCCTGCACTACATACATAGCCAAACACAGTTGGAACACCACCATCTCCTCTCCCAACACCACTTCAAGCAAGGGGGTGTCCAGCACACCTCCTCCACTGCTCTAATTGAGGGGGTGATACCTACAGACACAATCCAACCAGTACCAACTCATCAAACTACCTATGGATTCCACTCCACCTCAGCCATAGCAGCCATGTCCAGACCACCAGAGTTGGACCACATGCAGCTCAACCTGCACAGCCACATCCATGCTTGCCCTCGAAAGCAAAAGGAAATCTCCCCTGTGCCAACTGGCTCATGCAGTCATGCCAATTGCCATACCAGCACCATCCATCCTGCACACCACCGGAATGCACATCCGCAGGACACCAGGACTGCATGCATGCCGACCGCTCGAGTGCACACCCGTCCGACCTCACATTTGTATGCATTGGCGATTGTCAACCTCAATACTACCTACACTGCCAATGGAATGCGCCCAGTGTCTGCCATCATCATGGTTGCACCTGCATCCTTGACTCTGCGCCCCACTCGCAAGTCACCGTGGACACATCTGCACAGCACCTACCCGTCCAACTTGGCATCCACCTGCGAGTTATACTTGTGCATTGGACCTCACAGGTGTCACCACTAATGTGCACTCACAGGTCAAAAATGCGACGACAAGAGCACTACTCCATGTCAATTGACGCTGCATCATACCACAACCCAGTACCTGCTCTGACATGCATGCTGATCTGTGTCGCATTCCACACCATGTGTCATTGACACCACCTGAGGTGCATGCAAGCACTCAGGACACACGCCCTCACCCTGTGTGCTTCAGCCACTTGTGGTGATCACTCGGCACTGTCACACACTCACTCACACATTCCCACATCTGCCACTGCTGGACCCATCTATCCAACTCCAAGCCCACTCATGTCCACCACAACAACCAAGTCCAATCCTGGCGCTGCTACCACATTGCTGAACCCACTTGTCACTTGACCGTCTGTGCGAGAATCCGCAGGGACACATATCTTCGCAACAGTGTAGGTCCCGACCATTCAAACACCTATCAACGGTCCCGTGCACACAATCCGACATGACCCAGTCAACATTGCCCTTCAGAACTCACTGCTCTTGGCGCTTTGTCACATGACTCACTCATTGTCATGTACATCCCAACCATCAACATCATTCTTGCATGTATCAGATGCTCTGTGGAATGAGATTGATCAATTACTCAGATTTCCCTCTATTCTCTATACTTCATACATACATACCTACTTCATTTCCATTCACTCTCATTCAACTTTATCCATCTCTTGATGCCTTCTATCTCACTTGTTTTCACCCACACTCGGTCTGAGGGGGTGTGTTGGAGATCCAGCCCTCATGGATATACATTTCCATTTACGGATGTAGTGTGTGATTGACATGCGCACCACTCATTCGTCTTTCCTCCAGTCTCGTACCATGTTGACTGGAGGTAAGCCCACTTTACATAGTCCTACTATATTCCCTTACTCACCTGTACATAGCATAACTAGCTGTACAGGTGAATATTAGTCTTGTACCACATTGGCTGGAGTATATGTAACTAGCCTCTAGCACCTGGGAAAGTTCCAACAATGATGACAATGACAACTCACCAGCCATGCCACCCCCACCCCCACCATGGCAACAATGATGATGATGACTTGGTGGCACAGCCACCCCCACACCAATGGCAACGACATGGCAACATCAACATTGACGTGGTGGTGCCACCACAATGACAACAACAATGACTTGCCAGCTGTGCCATCACCACCACCACCACCACAACTCACCATGCCACCCCTACAACAGTGGCAGCAACGTGACAATGACAATGACCCAGTGGTCATGCCACCCCACACCAACGGTGATGACGTGACAACAACAACTCGCTGGCCGTGCCACCCCCACACCAGCAGCAGCAACACAACGATGTGATGATGATGATGATGACATCAACACAGTAGTGGAAGTGAGTGAGTAGGAAAGAAAAAATGTGCTGGAGCTGGAGCACACCTGTAGTGTGCTGCAGTGTCACAGCACGTGTGTCACTGTACTGACAAATAACAACAGTTCCAAGCATTCTAAGCATTCTGAGCTCAGAACCCCTATTCCGGAACCACTTCCAGAACTTTCCTGCACCCTCCAGTCTCGGAAGTACCAGAACTGCTTCTTGTTACGCTTGGTCTGGGTAGGAACAAGCATAGCCTTTAATAAGTCGAGGAGTGAGACGAGCGTCGAGTCAGAAGCATGACGAAGGCTTATAGAATCAAAAGGGGTTCAAAGGTTCTATGCCCAAGTGAGTTGTTCACGAGGGGTTCAAGGTTACTGGGCTTAATACCAGAGGTTCGAAGGGAGACAAGAGTGATTGATTGAGACAAGGAAAATACAAAGGAGCTCAAGCGTGAGGAAACACTTGAGTTGTATCTAGGGCTTATATATGTTGGATATGTAAGCCTTTAGGGCAAGTAAAGAAACTGATGGAATACGATGGAAGGAATGATGACTTAAGCAATTGGAAGGAGGCGGAATGCCGACGGAACAATGGGAAGGGAAAGTGAGTCATCAACGATGAGCAAAAGATAAGTCCATGGAGATAAGAGACAGGTAGCAATGAGTCTCGTATCGTACAAGAAAAGAAAAAGGAAAAGAGAATCGTAACACTTCTGGAATATGCCCATGCTCTTCCAAACTTGGAAACACCAGCACCACTACCAGAACCATCTTGGAAGTATCAGAACTGCTGGAAGTGTAATACTTTATTCTCTTAATCCTTATAACTTTCTTTCAGGGTTATCATGGCAATATTGTAGGTAACATAATACAAGTGTGCCTCCATCCATAGTATATATATATACACCTCACTTCCAAGCACCTCTGTCATTTCCACCCATTTTAGGCAGCAGCTGAGTATCAGGCAATTTCTGCCCTCCCTTAGACTTTGTTAGGTTATGAGCCCTGTTGGTGCAAGTTAATCAAACAAATGACTCAACACTTGCACATTCCTCAGTGCACCTCTCACCATTCATCTCGAACCATCTCCGGCCATCAGCCACTTTCAGCTATCGGCTATTTGACATCTATCAGAAAAAAATTCTTCTTCTGTCAAACCTTCTACTCTGTTCTGTCACTTAACATAACATTGGATGTTATCCAAAATAACAAAATCCTGACTGGACCTGACGCCTTCCCACTATGGAAAGTAAAGGTCAT
The DNA here is from genome assembly GCA_038093535.1 of Boletus reticulatus. Taxonomy (NCBI): domain Eukaryota; kingdom Fungi; phylum Basidiomycota; class Agaricomycetes; order Boletales; family Boletaceae; genus Boletus; species Boletus reticulatus. Next base: position 10,531 of record JBBPSJ010000421.1, read on the forward strand.
CTGAAAACTCCAGAGCAGCAAGGCTTATAGAGTCATTTCTGGAATGGATGCCCAACCTACCCTTGGAACAACCAGAGTAACTGCTTCAGATGTCCATGACTGGTTGGTGCATGATGAAAAAGCCCACGGCATTATACAAAAATGTCTCTCTAATGCCCTTTTGCACAAAACAACATTCTATGGCTTTGCAAAAGCACTCTGGGACCAGCTTGAATCAGTCCTGCATGCTCCAAGTGTCTCCTCCACCTTCTACATCTTCCAGCAACTTTTCAATATCACCTGGAATGGTAACTCTGATGTCTCGGAACACATTGCATCACTCTAGACCTCTGAGTCCCGCCTTGCTGGCGTGAAATTCACTGTAGATTCAAAGGTCATGGCATTTATCCTCCTCAACCCCCTTCCAAAGTCTCCAAAATGGAAGCTATTCAAGTCCTCCCTCATCAATATCATAAAGGACAGCAAACTGACCTTTGATGTAGTGGAGACTCAAATCATCACTGAAAATGCCTGTTTTTGCTCCTCTGGACATTCAGAGTCAGCAATAAAGGCCACCAGTAAACCTGGCAGCCCTCTACTTGACCTGCCAATGCTTCTGCTTGGTGTGAACACCACCTGACCACCACACACAACTCCGCTGACTGCAAAACTTACAACAAGTGGGTTACAGAATTGAGAAGTGGAGGATCTAGGAAGCCATGAAAAGAGAAGGTGAAGGTGAACACAGCGGAAGGAACTCCAGATGTTCAGAACCTTCTGGACTTGGCACATGTAGTCAGTGCAAATGTATCCAACTCCCTAATTCAACACATTCAGGCCTACTCATCATCTGAGCAAAATGACAGTGGGAGAAACACACTGATCATGAATTCTGGAGCATCATGCCACATGGTTCCTCATCAGTCCTGGTTCCCAATGTATCATTCACCAAATCAACCACGTCCGGTAACCCTCAGAAACAACTCAGAAGCACATGCTATCGAAATTGAAACAGTATCACTCATCTCACAGGTCTCTGGGAAGAACTATGAAATAATCCTATCAAATGTTCTCCTAATTCTAGAATTCCACCTTTCACTCATCTCCATGAACCGACTTGCCTCCACAAACCTTTCCATGACCTTTCCAGTGACCTTCGATGCATGCTACATCCAGAAGGACCAGAACACCATTATGATTGCCAAACATAAGGGTGGCTTATATCATACAAAGGTTACTCCAAGTGAGCCAAAGGAAGCTACCTATGCAGCCATTGATGTGAACCTTCTCCATCATCAAATGAGGCACATTTCCATTGATAGGATCCAGAGCATGGTCAAATCTGGACAACTCCAGGGAATTGATACCCTTACTGGAACATCCACATTCTGTGAGGCATGTACACTTGGGAAGATGAAGAAGCTTCCATTCCATGCCCAAGAGAAATGTCGGACCACCCATCCACTGGAGCTAGTACATACCGATGTTGGAGGTTCTATAACCCCACAATCACGTGAAGGGTACCGATTTTGGCTGATCATTGTCGATGACTTCAGCCATTTTCCCTGGATCTACTTCATGAAACACAACAATGAGGCTCTCCAGATCTACAATCAATGGAAATCAGATGTTAAGACTCTTCTGTGAACAGAAATTGAACAGGAGGATTTCTCTCAGTCCTACACCAAATTCGTACGAAGTGATGGTGGAACAGAGTATACCAGCAAGGCCTTTCAAGACCAACTCTGGACCGATGGTACAATCCTTGAAACTTCTGCTCCATACACTCTGGAACAAAATGGTCTGGCTAAACGAATGAATCAAACACTAGCCACACTGGCCAACACTATGTTGAAAGAGTCCAAACTTTCAAAATCATTCTGGGCTGACACCATGTCCACTGCTGCCTATGTTTCTGCATGCAGTCCGACTTCCAGACTTGATGGAAAGGTACCCTACCAGATTTTCTTCAACCACCATGTCAATCTGACTCTCTTCCACCCCTTTGGATGTCCAGCCTATGCCTACACACCCAAGGAGTAGCAGGGGGGAAAATTCTGATCACATGGGAAGAAATGCATCATGATTGGGTACACACATGGACAACAAGCCTACAAAGTCCTTGACATTGAGCGTTGGACAATCATCTCCAGTCGTCACATCACCTTCGATGAGTCCAGAACTATCTCCAGTACTGAATCCGCTCCATGGAATGCCCCCACTGTTGAGGGACAGTAGGAGGGTTTAATTCTAGAGCAGGATGATGATGATGATGATGATGACTATCAGCCAAATGCTGGACCAGTGGGAGACATCCCGGAATGCTCTGCCAGTCCCAGTGTTGATGAACTTGTGGAACGCCTAGACCAACTCCGGTTACATGAAGCTCC